>OX940983.1:19800971-19883574 GCA_954871275.1 Leptopterna dolabrata | reverse complement strand
TTTACAGGTCATGCGGGTTGGACCCTAGATAGCCCCCTACGAATTTTTAGAACGATCGGATAATTGATATGACCACCGCACATGTGCAAAAAATGCGAAACCCTTGGTACTTATTCTCACAAATCAATGGCCTGATTTTGCTCAAGTTTGGTGGTAGTTGGGGTTTAGCTCCTAGATGGTTTTCTATGAATCCGATCACAATCGGATCATTGGTGTGGCCTGATTTTAATGAAATTTTCTTTCAAGGAACTTTTCTTTAAACTACACGTACAAACAAGAAATCAAATTATAGATAGAAGATAGATTATTTATTAAGGATCTCACACTGTGTGGGAACAGGACAGAAAACAGCCGCGGGGCGTGGGTGGTATTTTTTCGCTTCTGTGTATTTGAATGGAGATGAGCACGTTAGGTGGGACGTGGCGCTCACGGCATGGGGTGGGCACAGGGCTGATTGCGCCGTGATCGCTCTCAAAGCAAAAAACGGCGGTGCCTGGCATGGGGCATTCCCCATCCACCTTCCAGTTTTTACCACTTTCCCCTCTTTCACCCTCACCCTTGCTTGAAATGAGGGGAGCATGGCGAGCCGCGGGGGAAAGGGAGTTGAGGAACGTCCTGCCTAGTGTGGGTATATATGCTCAGGATGGGACAGCAGCAGCTGGCCGACGTCCCGCTACCACCTACCCACGGCGTTTCCTGTCCTGTTCCCACATACTTTGTGAGAACCTTTATACGTTTAATTGATCTATACGATCATTATTACCAATGCAAGAAGCTATATACTACTAGTCTTGGCACTTTTCTTCTTGTAGGGTCCTTGCAATTGTGTTTTCCTGTATATTATCAATATCAGCACCCAATTATTGTCATTACCTTTCTCTTCATTCATACAATTCATATAACTCTTGATACATTTTCACAGCACATCTGATGACAACCTGTTGAAGAATATCGAGCTTTTTGACAAGTTATCGCTTCGATTCAGCGGCCGAGTTCTGTTTATCAAAGATGTGATTGGATCTAGTGAAATATGCTGTTGGGGTTTCTACGGCCACGGAAAGAAAGTTGCTGAAGTTTGTTGTACTTCAATTGTTTACGCCACCGACAAGAAACACACCAAGGTTAGTGCAGGATTTATGTTTCAGTTTTCAAACTTTTTGTCGACTCAACATGAAACTTCAAGTAGATATTCAACTAGCTTGATCGTTCCATTGGAATCCCAATGGAACTACCTAACCAAAAATTTTTGTGCATATAAAGGATATCCCAGGATGAAGTGCATTAATTTCAGAGGTCTATTCTACAACAAAAAGTGTCTAAATCATGTTTTTAGTCCGGCTATACCTATTCATTTTTTTCGTTTTTTCCCCTTGTGTCACTGAAACGACTGTAACTCCTTGAATTTTCGCTGTAAATTAAAAATCGAGGATACCATTTGAAAGCTTGTTAATATCCTGTCTCCCTGATGTCCGCCCAAAATTTGTGGAGAGGATTTAGTAAGTGAAAGATCGGGTCAAATTACAAATGTTTAGAATTTTAAAAAACTGACTTTTCTTCGACCCGTTTTCTCGCTTCAAGTACCATATATGCTTAATCGTTAGCAAAGATGGAAAAAATCTACATTTTATCAACTTCCGAACGGTATAATCAAATTTCATTTTTGCTGTGCCGGTTGGGGAAGGAAATGAAGTTTGAATGTAGACAAACGTGGAATTTTTATGGGAATTGAGTGCCCCCAACCCAATTCCGAGCTGGTGAGGGGTTTCCGACTTCTGCGGTAGAACCGAGATGTTAACCTGGCGAATTTTTCGTATCTGATCCCTCATCCTCACTACCGGAAGGTAGGGTGGCATTGGATTCGTGATTGAGTTGAAAAAAAAATATGTCCTCCAAAATGAAAATGTTCACTACCGTTTTCCGTTTCAGACATCAAGGAACATTTTTGGGTCCGTGTCTGTCTGTGTTCAGATCCTTGTAACGCCCATAACTACCCGAAATAATTGTCGAAATGGGCTGAAATTTGGAGGGTAGGTGCGAGTTGGGTCACAGATTGTCCCATACCAAAAATCATTGAAAAAGTACTGTAACTTCCGTCTGCGCATGTGCAAATGTGAAATACTTGAAACGACCACAACTACTTTGAATATTGTTGAAGTGAGTCAAACTTGGAGGGTCGATCAGGAATAGTACTTTGTAGTTCCATATGAATTTCTTTGGAATCGTATGGTAACGTTCGTCTGCGCATGCGCGAACATGATATGTTGACCACTTCCTTGTAACGCTTCCAACTACGCGAAAATAGTCGTAAAGAGCAGAAAATTTGCGGGTGCACGCGGGTTGGATCGCAGATAGTCCCATATAAAAACCATTGAAATCGTAGGTAACTTTCGTCTGCATGTGCGCAAACGTGAAATACTTGAAACGCCCATAACTACCTTAAATATTGAAATTAGTTCAAACTTGGAGGGTTGGTCAGGAATAATACTTTGATCGTTCCATATGAATTTCATTGGATTCGTACTGTAACTTTCTGCACATGAGCGAACATGAAGTGTTGAAATATTGTTCCTATTACGTATTTTGTTACCAACTGATTCTATACGTCTGTGGTACAATAAGTGGGGAAGCTATGCTGCCGAACCAACTTGGCAGACGTTTCTTGTTCGCTGCTCTTCGGGTTGGGTTGAACAATTTCTGCTCTGTCGTCCACGGGGCCGCTTTGAGCTAGGGGTTTCAGTCTTCGCCACACATGGAAGTCAGGGGTCGTTAAATCGGGGCTTCAGGCCAGCCATAGCGACCAGTGCAGAGGACTTCAAAATTCGTTTATCCATCGAGGAGGTCTGAGAGTATTACCATTCGATTTGGTCGGGCGTCTGGCTAGGAGACACATCCGCACCGCGCCCGTACCGAGCCATTTCCGAGTGTTGGCCGCGCATATGGTTCCGGCTCATATTCATTCCCCCCCCCCCCCCCCCCCCCAGACGCAGATATGTTCAGGAATTTTTCAGTGATTTGGGTATTTTGGCACTCGCATAGACAACGGCTGGAGGCAAATCGTCCCCAAAGAAGAATGTGGGTTCACAGTGCTTGGGAGAAAAGATGGGTTGATGGGGAATTTGTCTGGCTGCTGCCTCATCTGATGCGCAAATTAGCCGAAGTTTTACGAATATTTTAGAATGTCGATGTACACATTCAACCACCTGGAACTGAAATTACTGGAGAAAATGAGGAAAGGAAATCCTGATCCGCACAGTGTCCACAGAAAACTAAACTGAACTAGTCGGATGCGGTGCGGGCACGGAAAGGAGGTGTCGGTATGGAAAGGTGGGGGCTTACTGGTAAACTTCCTTTGTGCAACTTTCCATCCGTGTGTTGTCCAAATCACGGCCATGATGCGGTGCGGAAATGTGTGTCTCGGCCTTAACCCGCTTTCCAAAGGTATCCTCAATTTTGAACTTACTGTGAAAAATTGATCGAGTTAACGTCATTTCAGTGACACGAAAAAAATCCTATCACCAACTAGGATCTCGGTGACTCACTTGGAAGGGTGTCCCAGGATTAAGTATCTACGTAAATTTCAGTGGTCGATTCTACTACTAATTTGCTACAAAAAGTGTCACATAACAAGATTTATTCGCTTTCAAGATTTTTTATTATGGCAGTTCCCGGTATCGTAGGTACTGATCGCCATAAGAAAAACTATCTATTTCACTCGCTCACTTTAAGCAGCGTTACTGGTAAACAATAGCGAACCAATAAGTACAGCGTAGTATCATCTGTGTGTTAGGTTGAATTCCCTGAAGCCCGCATTTACGAAGAAACCCTCAACATCCTGTTGTATGAAAACCGGACCGGGCCGGACCAGGAGCTGATGCAAGCCACATCCTCCCGCGGTGCAGTCGCAGGTATGTCATCTTACACCAGCGACGAGGAAGAGGAGCGCTCCGGCCTCGCCAGACTCCGCTCCAACAAGCAGAACAACCAATGATGATAGCCTGATGGGGGGCGTCACCATTGAACCCCCCGACGGACCTTCCTCAGCTCCAAATAACAGTAGCCGAATACGCTCTGTGGTCGCTGTTCTCATATTCAACGTGTCCGAGTATCACAAGAACCTTCACGAGTTCATGACGACCATACCAACGCCAAGAAGCACTGTGAACGATCTGTTTTTAAAATGCAAAGCTCGAGTGTAGTTTAAAAAATAAAATCTTTCCAAACAGCAATGTTGCCAACGACAGTAAAATATTCTCACATCACTGCATGATTCAGGATAGTCATCAGTAGCTCCATGTATAGTATTGTAAAAACAAATATCTTAGTTTGAATCTGTCTGGACCAGAAAACATCCTCCTAAGTACCTACAGCTTGGAAAAAATGTAGTTCCGCTGTCTTACAATCTGTTGAAACAGAACGATTGTTTTAAATTCTTGTCGACAATTTTATTGTTTATTCTTGTGTTATTTTTTATATCATGACCAGTCAGTCTATACTACAGCAATTTTTCGTATATTACTATTTGAGGCACAAATTTTGTCAGTTCGAGTGTCAAGATAATTATTTGTAGAAATGGGTTCTCATTCATTGTACCTTTTTCCACCTTGGAGCATAAATAAAATAACGTTAAAGGCTCTTGTACATTCCAGTGGTTTATTCTGGTGTCTGGACGCTGGCTTACCGCTGTTCCACTTGCTTTATGGACGGTTTTGTATTTTATGGAAGCAAAAAGGAGTTCCAGAGTTGATTTGGTACCTTCAAAACTGAAAGTTCGAAATGTAGGTATGTTACATGATCAAGGTATGCAACTGCCATCCTCATTTCTTCTAAATGTTTCATACAGAATTAACCTACTAGTATGAGGAGAATGATGCCAGGGCTACGCACCATGGATGATCCTGTAGCATCCATGCTATTCACACTCCACATAGATGATTCACTTAAGCAAGGGTGTACTAAATATTAACAGTTTCTATTAGTAACGCTCATTTCAAGCAGACGCAAGTTTTTTACATTTTACGCTACCTTTTTTTATACCTCACAGTGAACTTGTTCACCGAATTACGGTTAGGTGTGTACCTTCCTTGGAAAATAGTACTTACTTTTTCACTCCTATGTGTATTTCAAATTTAGCTCATAACACAGAGACGAGTTGGTACTCTGTTTAGGTACATACTTCACCTTTAGGTGTGTACCTTCCTTGGAAAATAGTACTTACTTTTTCACTCCTATGTGTATTTCAAATTTAGCTCATAACACAGAGACGAGTTGGTACTCTGTTAAGGTACATACTTCACCTTGAGCACATTTACAATCACTTCACTTCCGAAACGTGCCAATATCTTAATGATAACGTATATTGTCATTTTGTACGCGGTTATCAGTATTACCTAAGAGATTCGTGTAGGACATTTGATAGCTATTTCACCCCTCATCTGAATAGTTTGAAAACCGATTGGTCAATCACGCTACTTATACTTAATATACACAATCGTTTATAGGTACCTACTATAATACTATCGATTTTTCTCATTATATTGTTATTTAGCACCTAGTAGTTTCTGCTAAACAGTGAATTATATACTTATACATTGATGTTATATTTCTTTTTAATGGGGAAATATCCTGCTTTTTCAAAATATTCTTAAATAGCTAGAAAACCATGCTAGTAGTGATTATATTTAATCTATTATCAAACTGTAATCAGCCAAATAATTGAAATATAAAACATAAACTAGCTAACTAAGCATTGTTGTTCGAAGCTTTCATTCTATGAGTAACTGAGTATTATTGTGATAGCGAGACGACTATCTCTTCTTCACTATGATGATAACGAAATGAACTTCACCATTTCTTCCTTATGATAAAAAGATAAACGTTATCATTTCTATTAGTCTGCTTTAGCAAAGCTCAAATATAAACACAAATTACTATAACTAATGCTATCCAGAGTATTTATTTTATTCATTATCGTAATTTTCAGTGGCGTGAACTGTGCCTATTGTTCCCAAATCCCCCTTTCACTAGGGTAGGTGTACCCTCATGTGCAGTAGGTACGTACCTACTTTCTACTTCCTCAACAATATTAAGATTTTATGCATTTATTCAGTATTTTTTTTACTTTCCACATTTCTGTTTTATTTTGTCAACATTTTTCTATTCAGTTTTGAATTTGTGTGTGAAAAGCCCTTGGAATAAATTTTTAGGTACCTACCTACCGAAACCTGTCATGTGATACCAAAATTTCCAAAGCGAACCATTTACGTATTCTTCCTAAACCATCAGTAGAGAAGTTACTGACGGCGAATATATATTATACATATATATAGCAGTAGGTACCATCTTATAATGCTACTGTAATACTTCTATAGAACTTGTTGACAGCGTCTGTAATATATTTATTATGGTTCCAAAACTCTTGATTAGTCACTCCCTCTCTCTACTCCACTATCCCCTAGTCTCTGTATCAGGAAATATCCTTGTATTGTTATCCATCATAATAGGCATCAAACTGGGCTGGTCTGTTTCACGATATTCATGTTGTATAGGCTCATAGTTTTATAAATCACTCACGATGTAGTCGTTAAAAACCATAAAAAAAGGAATTATTGATAGGTTCCTAGGATTCCTACTAATACACGAAAAATATACAGTTACACAGGTTTCGGTGATCAAACCATCGTCAGTAACTCAGTTATTGTTACTGACAATGGTTTGATCAACGAAACCGGTATAAGAGTATATTTTGTTGTCTATTAGTAGAAATAGGCAACCTTTCAATAACTCCGTTTTTTATTTTGTCACTATTTACTTCTTGTTAATAGCAAACCTTTCCAACTTACGAGAACTCAATGATGCAGATGTTGTATGTGTGTTTGGTAGGATGTTTCGGTCAGAGGATCCACAGCAAGAAACCCAAGATGAAGCTCCCCAAGCATGTATTTTATACAAAAAAAATGGCTGATACAAAAGTTAACATGTAAAAAATTTGAAAAAACTACCTACAGTTTTGTTTTATTACTTACTCATTAGTCAACAAGCGAGTGCCTAGAACTCGACAGTAAGCGGGGTCACCTGAAGTGAAAGCTCCAAAAGTTGCTGTTTCTATAGTGATCATCATAATCTGGATTTTCTGTAGGGAAACCGCCACCAGTGCTCGCTTCGCAACCGTACATGAGTTTGAGCTTTTGAAGGTCCTTATCACTCATCCTGGATCTTTGACCGATGAACGCTCCTTCTTCCTGCAGAGTTAGAAAAGATGAGGCTTTTGTTAAGTTCTGTTTCCCAAAACTATGCACAGATCAGTGGGATTCATGGGTTAGAAATTCTCCTTTTTGCCAAATCTTGTTCAGTAACAGAAATTAACACTTATTGACAACATAATGAGGTGTTTATGTCAGAAAGTCTAGGCAGAAAAATCGTGTGAAATTTGTATTTCTGAGTTTTTGCTTGAAATTACAACAAGTAAATTGCCGAGTAGTTCAACTCCGCAATGGATGGATGAATGGAACCACAAATTGATAAATAAATTTAAAAAAGACCTCAAAGTCAAACCAAGGGAAAGGTCCTATCATAGATTCTCGAAGATTGCCACAAAGATTTGCCATTTCTAATGTTGGGTTGTTGGTAGCATTGAGAACCTTCACCTCCGTGGCTTCACTCCGCCTCCTTGGGCCAACAGCCAATCAGATGTCAATAGACCTGATACGTCATTTCTTGCCACATTTTTACATTTAACCTTTGGGCGGGCGCGGCTAATCTATGAGATGAAGTACCTAGTTTTTCTAGTGTTCTTAATATTTTTTTCCAAAAAAAATTGACAAAAATTCCCTGTTTCTAATTACTAATTAAAAATTGTTCCTCAGTTATTAATCAATTTTATTCATTGTAAGGGCAAAGAGGGGTCTTCTGAGGGTCTGAAGAGTTAGGTAGGTATGGAATGATTATGATCGTAGTTACATTTCGCTGCAGGCATACGGAGCAATTCAGAATATTGTATTTTTTTGGAAGTTTCATTTTTAAGATTCTCTTATAGATCTCCTGCTTGTCAACCTGGCTGAATTTGGTGGGTAGTACTTACTTTTGGAGTGATTGTCGGTTTCCCGTTCTTTGAGAAGGCATGTGAGCTATAGTGCATGACACTTTCATAGTCATAAGGGACGTTGAAATCTTGTACCCTAGACGAAGGATACCTCTTGAAATTTCGTTCCGTTCCTATAAGAATAGTCATCATGAGATAAGGAATGAGGCGGGTGTCACAGCTACTTACAGAAGCGATGGTTGGCACTAACTACTATGGACAGAAGCAGGTATTTCTTTTGATTTTTGAGTGCACTGTACCTGCTACTGCATACGAGAAATTTCTTAACAGCACCGTGAGTCGCGAAATGTGGGACTTTTAGAGGTACTATTTAATTCATTTGATTCTCAAGTTTTATGAGGTGAAACAGGAAGTTGTATTGAATGAGAGCTGTATTGAAATCATGACAAATAAAAACTAAGTTTGTAATATTGGTTCGTCTTGAGGCGCAGTTGGTTTTCGAAGTTCAAGTAATGAATCATTCTATGAAAAAAAGAGCTTTGCAATGGGTGGTGCAATGGAAATTTGCTGTACTACGGGTCTAGTAAACGGAATTAGACATTAGTACCTATCAATAACTTTCAAATGTAATTATTTCCTGAAAATCATTTGACCGACTTTCGGAGGAAACATTTATATGAGAACGTACCAACCTATCCTATGTCTGATCATATCCAAATTTAAGAATTGAGTGCTGCAGGTAATAATTTAAGGATTTTACCGATTCTAGGATGATTTACCTCGTCTTATATTCTTCCAGTGTATCTTGACATACTTATCCCTATTGTGAGTGCTTTGCTGGTGATGGAATCCGAGGGCGTGGAGAAGTTCATGGGCGGCAACTCCGTGTTGGACGCATCTGTTTCCCAAGTTGACCACTTGACCGCCTCCCCGACGCCCCACGTAGGACCAGCAACCTGGAGAATCGTTTTTGATAGCCACCCAGCTCGCGTCTCCTTCCTTGTAAGGCCTGAATTGGATGCAAGAGTTTTCGTGAAACTCCTCCATCGCCCCTTTGATTACCTGCTGCTCTTCGTCATCTGGAACACCCCCGTTTTCCCAATACAGTTCTTCATCCCCTTCACTCCTGCTTTCTGTCAAGTTGGAAATCTCACTAGAATTTAATTTATGGCGGCTACTGAAATATGAGCGATGCTGTTACAATTATTCTGAGACTGTTGGTTGTGCTGCTGAGAGGGGATTTGATTGTTAGCTAGACTCCTCCATGATTCTGTTTGTTATTGTCTACCGAATTAGTCTGTAGTGTTGTGTAGGCGGTTGCAATCATCAAGGTCCTGGTGATGTAGGATCGGTTAACATTTCAAAGATGTCTTCAGTGAGGGAAGGGGAGCCAATTCAAGAACTTCGCCAGGTTCGCTATCTTCACTGTGCATCCTCCACGCTCCCAGAGAGGTAAAATGTCTAGGTAGGTACCTATCTGTATTATTTTGTCGTTCTTCGGATTCTATGTGATGAATGTCTCAAAGATCTGACTGATGACCCTCTCTGGGTGGGTAGATGTCCCAGAAAAAGCAAGTACCAACTTGAACAAAATTAGATTATTTGCCCCTAAAATTCGCCATAGTAAGTACACCTTCACCATCATTCAGCCAGGTTCACGCAATCCAAACATTAGTATTACTCGTACAAGTATTACCCATATAACAAGTTTTACTGCAGACGCTACTTGTTTTGATAACCTATTGCATCCCTTACATTAAGCTCCTACATTATAATTTACTAGGTACCGTGAATCGTTTGGTGCATTTCAAGCTAGAAACCTACTTATGTTTCAAAGTTGGTAGTAATACTTTAGTTATATGAGTTTACCACTTACCGAACTCGTCGCTTATGTGGTAAGGCACGATACCTCCCGGCCATTTCGCTTCTGAGTCTCGGACCGCGTTCCTGGACGTTTCCTCGCCACTGTCAGTCATAATGTCACCCTCTTCCAGACCGCTCAGCTCCCAGATGTTCTGCTTGTCATCCGGAGACCATTCCTCCTGGGCCCTCACTAGAAAAACAATTTCTCTGTAGACTGGGTCGAATTTATGTTCGAGTCAGCGAGGTTTAGATAAGAAGTTAGACATAGAAATTTCTAGCTGGAAGGCTTGTGGAGTGAGATGAGCTGTGTGGTATTTGTCAGGTTCTTACCAGGACTGCAGTGGCCTTGCTCTTGTGATCGGTTTTTGGAGCTATAAAATGAGATTCGAAGTGGCGGACGGCAGTCGCCTTCCCGAGCTCTATAAGTGACAAAGCGAGCTTACACCCACAATAGGGGCTACAATAGGGTTTTCGCACAGTAGGTACTGCAATAAGAATCACGCGAACCGAATATGTCGAGGGTAGACCACTTCAAACATCGGAATTTCAAAAACTGGTTCATCCGAATTAATATGTCGAGGTTAGACCAACTTCAACCATCGGAATTTCAAAAACTGTTAGGGGAAAAAATGGAAACTCGTCATGAGAATGTCCGGAGTCAACGAATGTCCTGTTTCAGTCCTTTTCTGAGAATGCTCCATACTTGAAAAAGATAATTTAGCTTTGAACAAAATATACAATATTTTATTTTTATGTTTTAGGTCATTTTTATTGATCTAATTTTCAATTGAATACTACGTACAAAACGCCGATCTTCTCTTCCCTTCTCCAAATCTATGGTTTCAGTATTCAATTGGGACCTAAAAAAAAAAAAAAAAAATCGATTTTTGAAATCGGTATTTCCAGGGACATCCCAGCGTTGGGTCCAGGCTCTTTTGAATGACAGGTGTCTCTGCGTTAGTGAACTTAATGCTTAGTACTTACTGTCCTGTCCTCTCTCCCTCACACTTATTCAATTGTTTAGCTGTCTAACTGTCGTTTCAGTCTGTGTCCATCTGGTTTCGTATACCTATCATGTAGTCAATAGAAATTAAAAATAGTGAATTAGTGGAGGTATTATTTCGCTCTAAGGTACGGAACAGTGAAGTGTTGGTGGACTATCTGTGCTCGAAAATCGACATCCCAGAATCACTCCAATCAACTCTGGCCGTCAAAATCTGTAAAACTATGATACCAACATTTAATTTAAAAAAATAGGTAGAAGATTTTCAATATAACAAAAGTGCTTTTATGAAAAACAATTACTTTCGGCTTAACGACTGCTATTTTGAGTGGGACGATCCCCGTGCCACTTGTAACATGCCGATTTATTTATTTATTTATTTTTTCAATGTACAAAAGGCATAATGCCTTATTCAAAGGTACATGATAAATCAAATTACAATATTTTATAAACATAGGTGGGCTGATAACAAATTACTTAGATTCCGTCAGAATTAGGTGGACGTCCACAACAAAATTCGAACATCTTTCCAAACGCTCTAAAAGGTTTAGGGCTGATTTAATAAACGAAGAATATTCAATACGCGGATTTTATGCGTAATTTTGGTTTCTCTTCGCAATAAAAATATGAAAATTACACAACCCCAGTAGAAAATGCAAAAAACACGATGCAATAATCAAAAACTCACTTTTACGACACTGCCTACCGGATGAGTCTGGAAAGAATGGCTTCAATCGATTGGACGTGAAAAAACGCTGCAAATCATTACACAACGGTTTATTATTTTCCTGTATAGATGCCCCTTCTGCGTGGATCACTGTTTTCTGTGGTCAATACCCTCTTGCTCCTCCCAGGAAAGCCCTAAATCGCGTACCTACTGGAACCGGCTTAGGATTTACAGTTTCATAAAGATACGAGGGATTCAATAACTAATTATTTGTTGTTATTCATGCATAAGGTAAAGTAATAAACCTTTGTGTAATAGTTTATCTGTACGGATGCCCCTTCTGCGTGGATCACTGTTTTCTGTGGTCAGTACCCTCGTGCTCCTCCCAGGAAAGCCCTAAATCGAGTACCTAGGTACTGGAGCCACCCGGGCAATTACAGTTTCATAAATATGAGGTGGATTCAAGAATTCTACCATTAATAAATTATTTTTTGTTATTCATGAAGCATAACGTTTGTTGGAGTTGCAAAAGTACCTAGGATCAACAAAATTCAAACGAGCCATCATTATTAAAATGAAATAATATCACAGAACAACCAACTCGACTTAATACAGCCATCCGTGATTATAATCAGGTGATTCCTAGCAATGATATCTGGGTCGGATTCGTACTGTTTCATTCAAAATCATGTTGACGAAGCTTTTCGATGCAAACGAACGGCTGGTCGTGCAATGCTCCGGGTGGTCTCAAAAAATTCTTTAGTTCAAGACCAATTTAAAAACGTTAAAAAAAAACCACACCCTTCTACCGAACGTTTTTGAGCTACGGCGTTCTGAAAATTCCAGCCCCTATTTTTCACCCTTTAGAGATGACTGACAACGCCGAGCTTCGAGGACCAACCAGACCCCAAACGGGACCTACAAACCAAATTTCATTAATTTTGGTTCATGGTAACTAGGAAAAGTGCTAAGTACGGCGGACGGACAGAATTTTTTTGTTGTATTATGAATTTTTTTTCAAATAGTTTTTTCTATGTTCTGTTTCTGTTCCTAGCATAATAGAGTTATGACATTTTTTTTGCTATTTGGTACCGCTGTGCGACGTCCCAATTCCAACCACCTACCCGACTCGCCCCTCCATTTCCCATAGTCCCTTGCCCAAACTTATTTTGCATTGCCTATTTGCTCCCGCTAGTCTCCGTTTACTGCCGATTTCACGGATGACCAGAGCCAGAGACTGACACTAAAAAAGAAACGTCCGGCGTCTGCGAGTCTTTCAGGGCCTCCGATCACAAAGGAAAGGACTCTGAGCGATGTTTCCTAACTCACCTCCACGAGCCATTAGTTTGGCGGTTTTTTTTTCTCTCTCTCGCTGCCCCTTACAGTTTCGCGACATTGCCCTCAAGCACGAAGGTCGTCTTGTCTCGGAGGTCGCAGAAAATCGGAAAAGCTTTTCACGGCTTTCACCGAACTATCTCGATTAATTTCATCAGTTGCACTGTGAAAGCATCTGAAATTTGGAAATAAATTTTTGGTTTGCATACCCTCGGGATGTAAATTCGCTTGAAACTGGTAGGAAGAAGGCCCAGCTGAAGCCGAACGGGTGCCACTTGGACAAAAAAAAAAGAGGGAAGAGCAGCCAAGGCAAAAAAAAACTGATCGTTGCCAATACTTCCTCTACTGATGGTTGGACAATACCTAGGCACTCTATTTTAGCGAATTTTCAAAAAAAATTAAGCTATTGCAATGGGTCCAAAATTTTCAGAACATGAATTTTGGAAATTTTTTATAGGCAAACCCGTTTCAGAACATCCTTAATTCATCCCTAGTTTAAAAAAATTTAAATGTGTACATATATACATAAATATAATTATGCAAACTTGGAAACTGGAAAACACTCTTGGTGATACTTATAGTATATGAAATTTGGTAACGGAGGGATAAACAGACGGGAAGATAAACAGACAAAAAACTTACAACAGGCGCCGGCAGGCGAAATATTCCCTCTGAAATTGTTGTGTTGTTTTTTCTCTGTTTATTTTTAAATTTCTACGCTCTGTTACCAAATTTCATATATATTTATTTGTGTCACTCCAGACAATATCTGACCTTAGGTACATCATAAAAATTGTAAGTACCGCCAAAATGTTCGTATTGCCAGTAGGATGAGACAGAAGGTGAGCAGTTTTCAAAAAAATTCAATTTGAGTTTTTAGGGGTCAGACATCGGAAAACGGGGCTAAGTCGATATAATATCACTGAGATTGGTATAGTAGGGTGAGTTAAGACAGAAAAATACCATTTCACTTGTTTTTCGTACAGAGTACGGGTTAAATTTGAATGGGTGGGGGGGGGGGGGGTCAAAAATGGTATTAATTGGTATCAATATTAATTCACCCAACGTTGTGTGGGATGGTGGTTCACTACAGAAAGATGGAATATTTCGATGATAAAAGTAGGTCATTTTTCTCAAAAAAGGGTGAGTCAAATTTGACCTTATAAGGTCAAAAATCTGTAAAAATGGCTAAAATCACGAAGAAATATACATGAATTTTACGAAAAGTGGTATGGTTTCTCGCTATATCATCTTTTTACACAACAGCTCGAACATTTCTTCGAACTTTCTTTACTAGACATCACTGTCTTTTTTGACTACAAATATGCTTACATGGGTGATACCTATACCTAACTTTTTATATTTGATCAAATTTGGAATTGAAATAAACTGCCGTAAGTATATTAATGTCGTTCGGGGTTTGTCGTGCGAAAACATTTACACATTTTTGACGTGAAACGATATTTTTCCTGTGCAATTACAAAAATATTGTTCAATTCTTTTGTTTCCTTTTTCGTTCTCGGTTAGTCACATAATACCTACCTTTTCTGTCGTGCGTTTCTCCTCTTTTTTTTAAAAGATCAAATGTAGCCAATAAGCAGTAGGTAAGCATAGGATTTTACTCGTCGGAAAAGAACTCTGAGACCGCAATGCCTGCAGTTGGAACTGATTTCGACAACCCGCTAGCCCTAAGAAGCCGTGCCCCGGTCAACCATTACATAGCAAGGCCTATCTATGGTCGTAACCACATATTTCGAGACTTTTGTACCTAGTGGTAAAGGTGCAGTTTCCTAATTGTCTGTTTTATTTTAATTGACATGAGTTCAGCGGAATTTGTGCGCTTTATTTGCCAATCGCGTTCTTCCGATTTGCCAATCGAGATTCTTCCAAGTTCTTCTTGCTAAGTTAGGTACCAACCCGTGTGCCCCACACAAACATAGGTGCAGTTCGTGCCAACCGAACGCTGGTGTGAATTTCATAATCGCACATCCTCCCGCCTGCCATCACATAAAAATGGTATCTACCGAGGTCAGGGTGATCTTAAAAGTTTGCGTTATCTTCATACTAGGTTATTATTTTCAATAATGAACCTTTGGACCCCTCACAAAATTTGATGATTTCCGTTTCAAGGTAAGTACGTAGAATCCGACAATGGCATAAAAAAATTTCTGTCCGTACGCCATCTGACGTACTTCGCACTTTTCTTAGTCACCACGAACCAAAATTAATTTAATTTGGTTTGTAGATCCCGTTTGGGGTCTAGTTGGTCCACGAAGCTCGGCGTCACTGTCACTCATCTCTAAGGGGTGAAAAATAGGGGTTGAAATCTTCAGAACGCCGTAGCTCGAAAACGTTTAATAGAAGGGTACGGTTTTTAAAAAATGTTTTTAAATTGATCTCAAACTAAAGAATTTTTTGGGACCACCCGGAGCATTGTACGACCAGACATTCGTTTGCAACGAAAAGCTTCGTCAACATGCTCGTGAATGAAACGGTATAAGTCCGGCCCAGATATCATTGCTAGGGAACACCTGAGATTGTAATCACGGGTGGCTGTATGGAGTTGGTTGTTCTGTGATATTATTTCATTTGAAGAATGATGGCTCTTTTGGATTTTGTTGATAGGTACTTTTGTAACTTGAACAAACGTTATGCTTCATGAATAACAACAAATAATAATAATGATTAAATTAATGAATCCCGCACATTTTTATGAAACTAATTCCCGGGCATCGAAAAATCAAGGTGGCCTAAACTGTGCGCCTTGATGCGAAGAGAAGACGTAGATACCTTACACACACACCCTTACACATACATCGTCTCATAGGAAAGATTATTTATTAGTCACCGAAGGTAGTATTCAAAAACACGAATGTCCTCCAAATTCCCATTCACATTTCGTGTTTCAGATATCAAAGTACCGTTTAATGTTCAATTCCGCGTATCTACGTCTAGATCTGTTAAGAAGCTACTTGAGCGTGTTATCAAGTCAATGAGGCTCAGGCGTTTTTTTACAGACCGATACAAGTGTTACGTATCTACCTACTGAAATGATACGATATTAACTTGCCTACATGGTAATTGCCTACCTATTCGGTATTGTATTTTACAAAATATATTTTTCGGAAAACGCTGCAAGTTATTTCACAACGGTTTATTATTTACCTGTATAGATGCCCCCATCTGTGTAGATCACTATTTTCTGTGGTCAATACCCTCGTGCTTCCCACAGGAAAGCCCAAAATCGAGTACCGGAGCCGGCCAGGGAATTACATTTTCATAAAAAGATGCGGTGGATACAAGAACCCTATAATTAATTATTATTTGTTTTTGTTCATTAAGCAGACACCGAACCAAATTTGTTCAAGTTACAAAAGTGCCTGTCAACAAAATCCAAAATACCTATTAGAAGTAACCTAGAAGAAAAATTAAAATCCGATACACTTACGTCGATCAGTCTTGTATGTAGAAAACTACCTAGCAGCCAAAACAGGGGACACTATGGACCAAATGTGCAATTTACACGAAAATAGCCCCAAAAACCAGTCTGTACCATTTTAACAATGGTATGGTTGAAATATGCGGTTTTCCCAACTTTAAGGGATTCTGTGGAGTTGCTCCTTTTGATACCCGTGCACCTACCTACTTTAAATAGATAATCCTTTACTGAAATAATAACCAAGCAATAAGACTAGGGCCCAAACGCACTCGCGATTTTCGTCGCACCGGCTGTTCAGTCGCAGAAATGGAACACACAGCTTTCAGCGGGTGGTTTTGGACGGTTTTCGTACGTGCGACTGAAAAATCGCCGCGATGCAACATGTTCTATTTTCCACGCGACGCGATTGTCGCGGGAAAAGATGTTACAGAAATGAATTGGGGCTAGCACACTCGTGCAATTAGTCGCATTAAACACTCTTATTTTTATGAAAAAATTATTATTCATTTATATTTTTGTCATGCATTTTTCCGGTTCTTATTTTTTTGAAATAAAAAATTGATACCTATTTAACTGTGAAGTTAATGGTGTCAAACTTACCTCAAAGTTGTTGACAGGCGTTCTTCAGATGTTATAAAGCTTTTGCAATAATTGGATTCTGCTTGCGTGATCACTGGGCAGATTTATCAAGTAACTTGTAGAAACTACCTGTACTCGTCCGATAATAGTCATAGAATTTTTAGGGATGTAAAATTTAATCACTACTCAAAGATTTTGTTGAACTGCCGCTTGACTCCCCTTTGCCTCATTTTGCTTCCTCACTACCGGAGGGTAGGGAAGCCTTGGGTTCGTGATTGTTTAAAAAAAATGTAGGTATGTCCTCCAGAATGAAAATTTCCACTACCATTTTGCGTTTCAGACATCGAGGAACATTTTTGGTTCCGTGTCTGTCTGTCCGTCTGTCTGTGATCAATTCCTTGTAACGCCCATAACTACCCGAAATAATGGTCGGAGTGGGCTGAAATTTTGAGGGTAGGTGCGTGTTGAGTCACAGATGGACCCATAAAATCATTGAAAAAGTACGGTAACTTTCACCTGCGCATGCGCAAACGCGAAGTACTTGAAACGTCCATAACTACCCTAAATATCGTTGAAATGAGTTCAAGCTTGGAGGGTCGATGAGGAATAATACTTTGATAGTTCCAAATGAATTTCATTGGAATCGTAGTGTAACTTTCGTCTGCGCATGCGCGAACATGAAACGTTGACCGTTTCCTTGCAACGCTTCAAAATGGGTACGCGAAAAATTGTCGTAGAGAGCTGACATTTTGAGGGTACACGCAGGTTCGATCGCAGATGGTCCCGTTTCAAAATCATGGAAATCTTTTGGTCTGCGCATGCGCAAACATGAAATACTTGAAACGCCCATAACTACCTCAAGTATCGTTGAAATGAGTTCAGATTTGGAGGATCGATCAGGAATAATACTTTGATATTTCCATATCAATTTCATTGGAATCGTACTGTAACTTTTGTCTGCGCATGCGCGAACGTAAAAATGTTGACCGTTTCTTTGTAACGCTTCTAACTACGCGAAAAATAGTCATAGAGAGCTGAAATTTTGAGGGTACACGCGGGTTGGATCGCAGATGGTCCCGTATTAAAACGAACCTACCCAACTACTCTATACGTTTATGTGATTCAACTGAGGAAGCTATCCTGCCTACTCGAATTGGCTGACTTTTTTAAAAATTTGATTTCTTTTGTTTGTTTAAATTTCATCAACAACGCAATCACTCACGCAGCTTCAACCAGATCCGTTGTAGCACTGATGCAGTCGCGTTGCAAGTGTGCCAACCCGAGTTTCAATGCGCTATCGCGACTAATCAGTCGCCACGACGGAAAATAGCCAGTGTGCAGGGGCCCATTGCTTCGTTATTTGACGAATTCACACAACAGCAGGACATATCATAATTATTTTATGACTACCTATATTTACTGAATAGCTGATGTAGGCGAATTAGTATTTTCAGTAACATTCCGAACCCTCGTCTTGATTCAAATCAGAGGAAATCCTCTAATGTAGTATTTTTCGTTACTGCTATTGCCTTATTTTGAACAATATAACGTGGTTGCCAAAATCATATTTAAAAAAAGTAAGTGTATGTACCTATGACAGAGACGATTTAAACAATGTTATCAGAGGCCACCTAAGCCCTTAGGAAGTTCAATAAATTAAACGAAATATCTGCCTAGAAAAGCAACACTATCATTTGGCTCAGCCTGAATGGTTTCAGACAAAGTTATACCTGGGGCAAAGTGGTAAACATCCCCATATTTTTATAGAGCTGCTTGTAGTGTATCTATAATAACCTGTTATGACAACTGTTTGTGTATAGTAACTGTTATGTATGTGTATGTATAATAACTGTTCATTGTAGGTCTGTATATAATAAACTGGAATCATCGATATGGTTTGCTTCATCTTGGTCCATACACCAACACCCCAGGCGCATCTAGGTGTACAGTATTGACGGATTAAGTTGAAGGTCTCGATGCTTACTTACTAATTCCGTCCATAGCGTTGTTCATAATGAGCGTCATCATCTTGTGATATCCGTGATGACGAGGCGGTGGCGGCGTCGGCCCTTTGGCGACGACCAGAGACCAACACCAGAGCCAGCAGAGCAGCCGAAGCCTGGAGATGTTATCCGTCCGGCTCATTCTATTCGACAGACCATCAGCCTCCGGGCTCGCAACTCATTTAGACTCGCCAACTTGCACAAGCGGATCACGGTAGGGGTTGGTTGCCCTTACCAATTCCCGCAGGATTCTTGTGTTGTCCCCTTCCACGTTCGGATTCCAACTTTTACGGAGTGCGTCGAGAAGGGAAAAAAAATCCTAAAAACCCTTAAATGGGAGACAAATGCCTGTCACGGCAATCTCCAAACAAGAAGCAGTAGCTGTTACTTTCTTACGGTCTGGCAATATATGTAGTTACAAGGCTGCGGAGTTGCGGGCAGAATGAAACCATCTGTACCTCCGTGTCTGCTTCCTAGATGTTTCGATATGTCCTCACAAGATCCAGATTATCATGGTAGGTAAAACTAAGGCTGGATTTTTCGACTGTGTATAATATATGTAAGCAGTAGCGTGGCCGGGGGGGTTATAGTGGGTAGTGGGGGTCATAACCCCCTCCATTGGCTCGAAAACTTTATCACAAATTAAAATTAAATCTTAAGAACGATGACAATCACAAAAGTAACAAAAAAATGCAACAAAAACAGGTTAAACGATAAAACAAACATGAATTTAAACAGTATAATACCAATCTCAAAAATGCTTATCGAAATACCTGCACCGTCTCCTCAAAGTCCCTCGCCGTCACCATCCCACACTTCAGGTGAATAATATAGATTTTAGCCCTTAACACCACTTGTTGATCTCCAAAAATCCTAATTGGACCCTTATTCTGTGGGGAAAGCTACTGAAATGGTATTTTTCTGTCTCCACTCATCAATCAATTTTAGCCGTTTTTTACCAATTTTTGATCCCTAAAAACTCAAATTTGACCCCCTTTGAATTTTTGAATTGCTCATCCTTTTGTTTGGCAATAAGAACGTTTTGGCGAAATTTGGAATTTTTATCACGTACCTACCCAAGGTCAAAGAAAAACGGAGTTATTGAAAAAATAGTCGGTGCAGTTTCGATATGCGCTCTACCGAGGTCCGCGCTCTACAGTCAGCCCAATTGTGCTATACCGTGCTCTACATGGCTGATGATTTGAACATCGGATCCCGTTCGCTGTTATAGCGTCGTTAATTTAGGTTTGTTCATGCAGATCATATCGCTGTTGTTGACGTATTGTTGACTTTCGCTGAAGATCAATCGTTCAAGGTGTTTTCTGTCATTCACTCCGACGAGTGGGGGAAGGTAAATTTTTTTTTAATTCATTTCTGTTGGTTTCTGGTGGGAATCGGTCAGTAGACCGCATGACGAAAAGGTAGTGGTCGGTAGAACGCATTCCGAAACGACTGATCGGTAGAGCGCATATCGAAACAGCACCAAATAGGGTGTCTATTTCCACTAATACACGAAAAAACGCGAAAAACACTGTTATACCGGTTTCGGTGATCAAACCATCGTCAGTAACAAACAACTCAGTTATTGTTTGTTACTGACGATGGTTTGATCACCGAAACCGGTATAACAGTGTTTTTCGCGTTTTTTCGTGTATTAGGTAGTGGAAACAGACTATTTTTTTCAACAACTCCATTTTTCTTTGAAATGGGTTTTCACGATTTCTTCGCGAATGATTTAGTTCGTACCCAAGGTCAGATATCGTCTGGAGTGACGCATAAATAAATATATATAATAGTCGTTTAAAGTTTTGTTAAAATCTAGGATGAAATCAGGATTCTCTGACACAGATTTGCCTATTAAATAATTTCAAAAACTTATGTTCAGAAAATTTTGGACCCATTGCAATAGCTTCATTTACCTTGAAAATTCGCGAATTTTTTATTTCATCAGTTTATCTTACCTGTAACATTTAGTGCTTTGCTAAATTTAATTTAAATTCAGTTTTGTTTGTAACGTCAAACCGTATTAGCGAATTTTCAAAGAAAATGAAGCTATTGCAATGGGTAAAAATTTTCAGAACATGCATTTTTGGAATATTTTTATAGGCAGATCCGTTTCAGAGCATCCTCTCAGTTCATCCCTAAATTTTAACCAAAATTTTTTATATTATGTATTTTTATTTGCCACTCCAGATGATATCTGTCCTTGGGTACATTATAAAAATTCCAAATTTCTTCAAATCGTTTGTATTGCCAAACAAAAGGATGAGTGCGAAAATGAGCAATTTAAAAAAATTCCAAGGGGGTTAAATTGGAGTTTTTAGGGGTTAAAATTCGGTAAAAACGGCTAAAATTGCAATATAAATGACTGGAAGTGGTATGGAAGGGTGAGTAAAGACAGAAAAATACTATTTCAGTTCTTTTTCACGCAGAATAGGGTTCAGATTTTGATTTTTGTGGGGAAAAAGTTGGTATTAATGGCAAAAAACCAATATTAATTCACCTGACGTTGTTTGGGATGATTAATCACGACGGAGGGACTATCTCGATGACAAAACTATTTTTCTCAAAAACAAGTGGGTCAAATTTGACTTTATTAGGGTCAAACATCGGTAAAAATGGCTAAAATCACGAAAAATTCTATAATATTAAGAAAAGGTATGGTTTCTCGCTGTATCATTTTTTTACACAATAGCAGGAGTATTTCTTTAATGATTCGCTCTTATAGCCATTCTACATGACAGTAACTTTTTTCCTGTTCCGATAACCCCGCCCCATTCAACAATCCTGGCCACGCCAATGTATTAAAGACAAACGTTCCAGTCGTGCAGCATGGCTGTAAGAGCGACTTTTCATAGAAATATTCGCGCTATTGAGTAAAAAGATTATATAGCGACAAAACCATACCACTTTTCGTAAAATTATATAATTTTTTCTTGATTTTAGCAATTTTTACCGATTTTTGACACTTATAAAATCAAATTTACCCGCTTTTTTGAGAAACATATTTTAATAATCGAAATGTCCCTCTTTCTGTCGTGAATCACCACCCCACACAACGTCAGGTGAAATGATATTGATTTTAGCCCTTAATACCAATTTTTGGCCCCCCAAAAATCCAAATTTGGCCCCTACTATTTACGAAAAACAACTGAAATTGTATTTTTCTGTCTTTACTCACCCTTCTACACCACTTTCCGTGATTTTGTATAAATTGTTATCTCCTATTTCACTCTACTTTACTGTAACGATTTCTTGATTTCTCCCACAATTAAGAAATCAGTGGTTTTTGTGAATATATCGATTTCGGGGGAAAATATCGACGTACCGATATTATTAGAAACTGAATATCGATATTAAAATATCGGATATCGGTGGCAAAATAAACATATCGTCGCTTCTCACGCAACATGACCTATCTCAAATTTTATCGTTTTTGAGTTATGCATATCACTGGATTGGAAATTTCGCGCGGAATTGAATGGAAGAGCTTGTTTAGTGATAAGACCGCTATGGGCGCTAATATCGGATCAGATGCGATTTTATCTTATCTAGAAGGCCTAATCAACATATCTTATCTAAACAGTTTTACAGGCTATGTGGTGCCGGCTCTTGGTTCCTCTACTTACAGGTGAGTAGTCAATAATATTCTTATTTAATAGTAGTTATTTTATGTTTATAATCATCACCTGATGTGTTTCTCTTGGAAATATAATAATATTCTTTGAAAGAGCGAAATGGAAGAACGGTATCCGTTTCAGAACACTGACGTTCTAGATACGATATGTTGTGTGACTATCCAGTTTGAGATAAGACATGTTGTTTGGATACGTTTTGTCTTAGTAATAAGTGAATAATGAAGTCATGGTTATTTAGTTTATTTTAGTTTTTCCATAAAGCCGCCTCATTTAATAATATCAAGGAAGATGTTTTGTAGTTTTGCCTTCTAATTAGTTTCTGAAGGTAGGTAGGTACCTATGTACCTACTCATTATTTCTGCTAGGTTTAAGGAAGGATTTCCTTGGCTAGTAAGCCAGCAAATTAAGTAGGTACCTCATCTACTTATTTTATGTGTGGTGTGATGGTTAAATATTTCCATAATGATTGTTACTATTATTTTTATTTTCTTTCAGCAATATGAGTGACACCGACTCTTCTGATCTCTCCGAAGACTCCAGCACTGAATATTGTGCAGTGTCACTGGAAGACCTAGTTTCATCAGCTGAAAAGGAAGGTATTCTTAAATATCAAACAAACCATATAGCCTCACCTGATGACCCAGACCTCATACCAGGTAGTGATCCATCTAATCTTGGAGAAGATGGAGCTGGCATTGTTTCAATGGATCACGACTTGATCTTGTCAGCTACCGTTATTATTGAGGACATCGAAAATACCCTGGGAGAGAATACTGGAGAGAGACTACTGAATACTGAGAATACTGAAGTTTTTCTCCCGGGCTCGGTCTCCACTGGTGCCACCCAATCATATAATTCACAGTTGCCATTGACACTGGCTAAGAAGATACCTGAAAAAAATAATGTCTTGGTTCTGCCTGCTCATGGCGTGGGTGATTCCTTTTCTGGGTGTGATGATACCGGTTCTGAAGGCAATGCTTTGGCAGAAACCTGCGACCTTTTAATCTCCGATGCCAATGGAATGGGGGTTGCATCTACTTCAATGTTCCTTGGCACCACTGCTAAAAACCTTAGTACTGCACATTATGAAAGGCCGAGAGTAGCCTCATCTGACGAGGATGACGACGATCAATGTGACCCAGACTTCGTTCCAGGTAGTGATGAGGATCTACCCAATGTTGAGCAAGGTGGAGAGGATAGAGATGGTATTTTTTCCGATGATAACCACTTGAACCTGTCAGACGCACAGTGTCCTTTGATTAGAAAAAGGAGTGCAAGTATAAGTGCAAGAGAGCAGACAAAGGGATAGAGAGAGAGGAGAGTCCTACTTGGGATACCGTAGGAAAAACAAAACAAGTTCTTCAGCAATAATGCAAGACGTCAACCGAACAGCTAAAGTGCTTGCTTTTGTCTTGTCAGACTGAATGTATGCAATTTTAAAGTCTAATTTATTGTGACATTGTTACCTACTTATTTCAATACTTTACGTGATTTTTATATTTCAATACAAACATTTTTATACGAATGGGCTTGACTGATTTATTATTCCTTTCTCCACTTCAATGGATGATCGACCCCTGGTGAGTTTGCCAACACAAATTTAATTCAAGTAATTTGTTTCGCTATGTTTTTTAATTACAAAATGTTGCTGACAACATGTCTTATCAAAAGGAACATTTGAGCCAACATGACCTATCTAAGTGTTTTTTTAATACAAACGTTTTTACTGTGAGTGTGTATGGTTAGCAGTTTGAAAATGTTAATTCGGATTGTACACAAATTTCACTTGCTGGGTTGATGCACTTTTGTGATTAAAAACTAGTTTTTTAGCTCTCCTGTAAAGTGAGGAAATTTGAGATTGGTCATGTTGCGTGAGAAGCGACGATATTTTTCGATAATACCGATATCCCATCCCTAGTAGGTACCAGTGATCCGATCGCGATGCAATTCATAGGGGACCCGCCTGAAAATGTGAGTAAAATCGGAATTGAATTGGGGTTATTCATGTGACAAGGTTTTGCAGACACACAGACCGAACCAAATTTGTCCAAAAAGCTCTGAAACGTTCAACGCGAGTTCAAATTTTGATATTGGTTAGAAAAACAATTTTTCCTCTCAAAAGTGCTTTCGCTACCTTGGAAGACTCGGAAGCAAAGACAAAAACGCTGCAAAGTCCTTGTCACATGGGTTTATTATTCTATTGGACATACCTACAGAAAGGTTGGCTGTTCATTAATTGTTTCTTTCATGCGTAATAATCGAAACAGCTACTTCTGATGGTTTCCATTAATTTTGGCCCCCAAAACACAAATTAGGTAGGTACGCTCTTTTTTTTCTTTTTTTTTTTTAACTATCTTTGATCATTGGTAGTGCCATTTAATCGTCCTGAACCACGTCTTGACACTTTTTCCAGTGTTATTATACAAACTGATGGTGATTTCAGACGATTTCCCAGGTTTTTCACTCATAAAAAATCAATTCTGGGAGCTGAACATTTGGTAGAACTCAATTTTCCACTCTTTGGTCAAAATCGACTTCATATTCGGTCTTCTCGTCCCCAAAAACATAGAAAACGATATCTCAGAAGCTCATGTTACCAATATGTTGCTAAAACGTAAAAAGTACCTATTTTTACACACATTTTCACTCATAACACCCCTGGGTATATTCCGATCGGGCTGAAAAGTTTCGGGACACAACTAGGGCCCAAATGGAGCATGTGTGCGAAAGAACGATTTTTTTAGACCGAAAATGAAGCCTGTACACGTGATACGGCGGACGGCGGACGGCGTACGGCGGACGGACATTGCATTTTGGTTTATTATTCTGTGAATAATACACCTATGTAATCGCTCAGCAAAAAATTTTTATAACACCCCCTCAAACTTTTTTCTTTTCCGTTTCAAGGTGTGTAGATTCAAAAAATGCAATGTCCGTCCGCCGTACGCCGTCCGCCGTCCGCCGTACGCCGTCCGCCGTATCACGTGTACAGGCTTCATTTTCGATCTAAAAAAGTCGTTCTTTCGCACACATGCTCCATTTGGGCCCTAGTTGTGTCCCGAAACTTTTCAGCCCGATCGGAATATACCCAGGGGTGTTATGAGTGAAAATGTGTGTGAAAATAGGTACTTTTTGCGTTTTAGCAACATTTTGGTAACATGAGCTTTTGAGGTATCGTTTTCCATGTTTTTGGGGACGAGAAGATCGAATATGAAGTCGATTTTGGCCAAGGAGTGGAAAATTGAGGTTGTACCAGATGTTCAGCTCCCAAAATTGATTTTTTATGAGTCAAATACCTGCGAAATCACCATCAATTTGTAGAATAACACTAGAAAAAGTGTCAACACGTGGATCAAGACGATTAAATGATGGCACTGCCAATGATCAAAGATAATTTGAAAAAAAAAAAAAAAAGATCGTACCTACCTAATTTGTGTTTTGGGGGCCAAAATTGGTGGAAACCATCAGAAATAGCTATTTCAATTATTTCACATGAAACAAACAATAAATGTACAGCCAACATTTCTGTAGAATAATAAACCCCATGTGACAAGGACTTTGCAGCGTTTTGGAATCTATGTACCTTGAAACGTAAAAGAAAAAAGTTTGAGGGGGTGTTATAAAAATTTTTTGCTGAGCGAATACATAGGTGTATTATTCACAGAATAATAAACCAAAAGCTACCTGTAATACAAAAAATATCGTTGCCTACCTAGCCCTTCCCATCGACCTCAGATTCAAGCGTTATTAAGAAAAGTGCAACGGATCGTGACCCGAGCCGTCGTTTGACCTTGAGATCAGCGAAGTTGCAAAGACAAACGAAACACATCGCTTAGAAGCAACGAAAGTCAAATCCACTCGATGCCCATGACGGCTTGTTAACAAACCGTCAACTCCTTTGGTTCCGTGTGGGCGAGCAGGAACAGCAATCGGAAGGCAGGTCACGGGCACCTCAGTTCACTAAGTAGTCCCACCCAGGAAAGTAAAGTAAAGTAGGAACCTAACTACCTAACAAGAAAAACAAAAACGCTGCAAATTATTACACAACGGTTTATTATTTACCTGTATAGATGCACCTTCTGCATGGATCGTTGTTTTCTCTGGTCAACACCCTACCCTCGTGCTTCCCACAGGAAAGCCCTACGTCGAGTACTGGAGCCGGCCCGGGAATTACGGTTTCATAAAAAAACGCGGGATTCAATAGTTCAGTCATTAATAATTATTTGTTGTTATTAGTAAAGTATAACGTTTGTTACAAAAGTACCTATAATAAACAAAATCCAAAAGAGTGATCATTCTTCAGATGAAGCAATATCATAAAAAAACATCAGCAGTGAGATCTGCGCTGCCAGGTTCAATAAGAGGATCTTGCAATTTGTGCTTGCTGAACGCCTGAAAAAATTCAAAAACACAAACGGTGGGTACAGCTTCCGTACAAGTACGCAACCACGAGGGACATTTTATGTCTTAGCGCCCCCTCCCGCACCCACACCAAGTACTTCGTACTTAATTGTTTTGGTCAAGATTTCCAACGAATGGTGAACTCTGTCCTTGGGCGGTCACAAATGACAAAGAATCACGTTTCAATTTAAAAACAAGTACTTCGTACTTAATTGTCGCAGAACTATCACCTAGTCCGAACAGCCTTCAGTCCCAATTAGTTCGGATTAGCCGGACTCCACTGTATTATGTACGTAAACATTCATTTAAACAATCACGCTCATACCGCAGCTTGTTGGCCACGCAGTCCGCAGTGGTTAACGTAGTATGGTTAGGTAAATCGAGAGCTATCCAACGAGTGGTGAACGATTTTTGTACGATGATAACTGGCGAAGATAAAGTTCCGTAGCAACGAATCGGTTGTAAGCGAAAATCATCAGAAATATTTTCGTGACGTTGTTTCCGTTGCATGTCTCCGTTGCATGTCCCGCGTTTCATTTTCGAGTAAATGTAGCAAAGTAAAGACTTTAAAATGTCAAAACTTACTCGGTTTCATACAGCCATCCGTGATTATAATCAGGTGTTCACTAGCAATATCTGTACTGGATGTATACCGTTTCATTCACGATCATGTTGACAAAGCTTCGGTGCAAACGAACGGCGGGACGTAGGTCCACAAAATTGTTTAGTTCGAGATCAATTTAAAAACGGACGGCGTACGGCGGACGGACATTGCATTTTTGGAATCTATGCACCTTGAAACGTAAAAGAAAAAAGTTTGAGGGGGTGTTATAAAAATTTTTTGCTGAGCGAATACATAGGTGTATTATTCACAGAATAATAAACCAAAACGTAAAAAAACATACCTACCCTTCAATCCTTCAATAGAAGGATTGAAAGTTTTCGAGCTACGGCGTTCTGAAAATGTCAACCCCTATTTTTCAACCCGTAGAGATGACTGACAGTAAATCCGGGCTTTATGGACCAAGTAGACCTCAAATGGGACCTGCAAACCGAATTTCATTAATTTTCGTTCATATGGCTAATTAAGGAAAGTGCAAAGTACAACGTACTGACAGAAATTTTTCTATTCCATTTTCGGAATCTGGGGGGGGGGGGGGGGGTGTTCATGCTCGAATCCAAAGGTTCATTATTGAAAATAATAAAACAAAATTGAGATTCAGAGGTCATGACCAACGATAGCAAGGCCCTTATGAACAAATCCCGAAACTTCAATAATTTGATCAAAAAATCCCTTCGCCAAATTTGGCCTTTTTCAACAGTGAAATGAGAAATCCTGGTTAGGAAATATGTAAAATTATGTTTGAGCGAAATGTATATAATAATTATTATGTATAACTGTATTTGTTAGGTACCTTCGTCAAACAACGAGAGGTAGGTACCTTACTATTTGCCTAACTACCCACTAATACCACCATGAGGAGGGGGAGGGGGCTACCTACCTATCAAGAGTCGCTAAAATCTAATTAAAAACGGTACGCACTCCAAGAAACGTTGGGTACCTACTGTTCGTAAGAAGACGAGAAAGAATTTACTCGCAATATAATTTTTGGTTAAAACGAGACGGGGTGGTAGGTGTACCTTTTTAGTAAGTTAGGTAGGTATCTGGCACGAGAACGTTTTAGTGGTAGGGTATTATGAACCTACCTACCGTACTTAGCCCATTAGAAAGACTGACTTGTACTTCTTGACTGATACCCGCTCAACGAGTTCTTGACCCTGGTGAAAGAAAAATAAATTTTTTGAGAAACAGGAAGGAAATTAAAGCAACATTTAAATGCAAAAAGCTAACAATTTATTAAATTTCTGATCATTATAAGTAGAATTCATAATTATTATTTACAGCTATTTATGTATTAATAATTACCTATTGTTAAATTCTACATTTTCTACATTTACCGCTCCTTTGTAATGTATAACATTTAACCAAATAGGTACCTCGAGGAGAAAGACGAGCTGTGTGACGCCGTGGTTAAAGCCCAGAAGGGGTTCCCCTCCATTGAACTCCCAACGCTCCTCAGCGGCCAAAACGGCCGTTGGTGGATGAGGTGGAGGGGCCTTTATATACCACCCGGCTCGCCCAGCTCTTCATTCGACCGATCTCGCTCTTACCCATGACTTCTCTCTCTCCCGCTCAACTTACACCTCACCTCCTCACTCTCTTTATCCTTCCTTGTGTCTGCTTTGGTAGTAATTCTAACATCATTGCAACCCTCTCACCTGGGCGGGACCACCCTGCCAACTGACGTCAACATTACTGGAAACTGAAAAATCATAGAAAAATAACTACTTATTGTAGGACTGTGCGGTTGGTGTCAAAGTTCTCAGAATGGACAGAACGGAATGTATTAGAAAAAAATATATAGGTACATATATATTT
This sequence comes from Leptopterna dolabrata, assembly GCA_954871275.1. Classification (NCBI taxonomy): domain Eukaryota; kingdom Metazoa; phylum Arthropoda; class Insecta; order Hemiptera; family Miridae; genus Leptopterna; species Leptopterna dolabrata. The sequence goes on along the minus strand of OX940983.1, from coordinate 19,854,168 downwards.
ATGTAAACCGCTTTTGTGACCCATGGGGATACCCCATCGACCAGACGAAGTTACATACAATTACATAACTAGAACTGTAATTGCTCAAAAAACTTCTTTGTTAGGCAATGAAACATCCTAATTCCTGGTCGAGGAAACGAAAACCCTAGGTTTGCTCCCGAAAAAGTGCTACTGCTAGAAGTGAAATCCCGGATTTCGGGACAAATAAGATGTGACCATGATCCATGATGTGACCACCTCAACCACTGGGATGTTGAAGATAAATGCTGTTCGTTCAAAGACATAGAAATGGAAGTGATCTATGATCATAGTATCCAACGTATCCGATTTGGTGTCCATGAGTCCATGACCGATTGTAAACAAAGACAAATCAGCATCGGCCCGTCGGCCGGCGAATAGTCTCCTGCTGTGTGCACAGAAAACACTACTATACTGCCACGGCTGTGTGGCGGGCAGTAGCAGTCGGTACCTACTGGCGTTCTGGCAGTCGGTATTCTATCATAGAATTCTATGCTGGCAGTGGCACTTCACATTCACACTTCAGCTTCCTGACGTAGCTGCTTGTTCAGGCAAGAGATTCCAGATTCATCAATCATTTGGTAAGCACAAATTGATTTTCTCAGTGTAATTGAAAATATAGGTATTACCTACCTCCGAGGAGAAGGTTTTCGTGTAGGGTAATCACTTCTGGGAGCAAATGTTTGGATTAGATGTCTTCTGATAGTAGGTACTTCACGCGTTTGTACTCTCAAACCTTTGATGATCAGAGCTCTGTTATTTTATTTCAGAGTGCTCTACACCAACAATGAACCCTTCTGTTTTCGTAATAGTCTCGTACATCCTGGCGGCCGGTGAACGACTCAGCCATGCTGATGATGGCTTTTGTCCCATGACACCCACTGAAGGCGGTTCGACGGGGGACATTATTGACCAGAAGAGGTGACGCGGAATTTCCTCTGGTCTATTTCTAATTATATAAATCTATGTGGTCTGATTGTGTCCTGTCATAGAACACGTTGGTGTTGGTTCCTTTGGGATAAATTTGCTGAGAGTTATCAGTGGGATATTCCTCTTATTTTTTCCCTCAAAGTAAGTATATTGCTTGGGATTAACGAAAATCGGGTCTGTTCGTCGAGAAAATGTACGCTTTTAATTAGAGAAGCAAATTGAAATAGGGATTTGAAACAAGGTGGGTGTGACGTAGAGATAATTCACTGCCTCCTCAAGCTACACAAAAACGCACAGCGTATTGCGGACAAATTAAAATGGAATAAACGAGAGCGAAATGGAAATAAATATATAGTAGCTGATAATATGAACTTGATATTTGACCACTTTTGAACGATAATGTAACATTAGGTTGAATGACCTGAGACCTTGATCACTAAGAACCCTATGGATACTATAATACCTTACCGCTTTTACGCATGCACGCCCATACAGAAAAAATATAGGCTGGTGGTATTGACTCAGGTGGGCGATGTTAGCAAGGTGCAGCAATTTGGCGGGGTAACTAATTATAGCATCCATAAAGAGAGTCACCATGTTGTTCCAGGTGCCCAGCTCAATTCTCCCCTACAATCACTGTGAAATCAAAATAATTATGTAGATTTCAGCTACTAGCCCTACATTAATAATTACTTATTTTGTTTCTGTTCGGGGCATGTCAAGTGACTTAAACCAGAACTAGTAACCTTGTTCAGCTTTTGATCCTGGCAGCACTGATGACTGTGATGGTGTGTTCACCACACTAGGGCCTAAATGAATTTCCCGACTATGCATTTGTGGGAGCTGTACAACTGTTCTTCTCTTTGGATTAAAGTTATATTGCAGTATCGTTAACACAGGATGAAACATCCTAATTATATTAAAACGCTATCGGATACTGATCTGCTGCGCTTTGAAGTGAAAATTATTATTTGTGAAGGGGTCGATCCTCATGTGCTCGAGCCATTGATCGATGTAATGTGACGAGAGAAGATTTGCGTAGTGAATTATCTATTGCTCGGGTACGATTTCTTCACACTGAAGCAACTAAAAAGCTCTTGAAGCGGGTGATTTTTTTACATCAAGGCTTACAAAGAAGATCATCAGGAAGAGAATATAGCAACATCAACTTCTGGCCTTTAGAAATATTAGTAGAACCTCGAATGACTGCTTGTAAGATTGGAGAAATCCTTAGGTCGCATTTGGTTTTTGAGTTAGAACTCCTAGGCAAATAGTAAAATCCAGAATGCCTAGGAAAGTACTGAATCTACAGTATTATCTACAGAATCCTCAGTTGGAAAATAGTCTTCACAGGGAGGAGTTCCCTTATAACCGATCTCTCATCAACCAGCTCATTTCCTTTTGGTTTATTATTAGGTGAATAATACACGTATGTATTCACTCTGCAAAAAATTTTTTGAACAACCCCTCAACATTTTTTCTTTTACGTTTCAAAGTGCGTAGATTCAAAAAATGCGATGTCCATGTATCATCTATATCTACCTTTATTTGCGGTCTAAAAAAATTGTTTTGTTTCGCACACAGGCTCTATTTGGGCCCTAGTGGTGTCCGAAACTTTGCAGCCTGATCAGAATATACCCAAGGGTGTTTTGGGTGAAAAACGGGTGTAAAAATAGGGTTTCTTGGTGTTTTAGTAACATGAGTTTGTGAGGTATCGTTTTCCATGTTTTTTAGGGCGAGAAAACCGAGTATGAAGTCAGTTGACCGAAGAGTGAAGAATTGAGGTTGTAATGAATGTTCAGTGCCCAAAATTCTTTTTTATGATTTAAAAACCCAGGAAATGTCTGAAGTCACCATAAATGTGTACTACACTAGAACTAGACACTAGAAGTAGGTAGTATTAAAAGGTGAATCAAGGCAAAAATAAAAAATAGGAGCCTAATTCGAGTTTTTGGGGGCCAAACTTAGTGGAAACCATTAAAAATAGCTATTTCAGTTGTTGCACACAAAAGAACAAATGAACAACCAGCTGTAGACATCCGGTAGAATAATAAACCCACGTGACAAGGACTTCGCAGTGTTTCTTAGTGTAGGTGTTTATTTTTTGACTACAGGTACCTACTCTGCCGACTTAGATGTTTTATCATTCTCAAGGTTCAGGGGTTCTAAGGGGATGAGTCCTATGCTTTGCTCGATTTTTTCTGAAGGTTTTCGTTTGACCACTCAAATGACTTACGATCGACGGCAGGCCAAACAGTCTCACATTCCCTTCCTATTCCCATTCGCTGGAACAGTTGTACATCTCACATAATTATATGAGCATCATTTTTGCACTTCATAAAACAGAAAGATTTGAGCGACATTCGTTCGTTTCCTAATAGAAACTCATTCAGCCAAGGCTGAACAACAAAGCTGACCTGGAAAATAATGGTGGATGTCCCCGTTTCAGCTATTACCTACCTCTTGCTGGCTGATCATGACATCGCGTCGATACCCGCGCTTTTCAATTTCCAATATCTTTATTTCGCATTTCCTTCCTTATATTACACAATGATCACCTTCTCCCACTCTCTGCGTCCTCTTTACAGTCACTTGAACTAAAATATTCCAAAAATCGTCTCATTTTTCTCACTGGAATACCCCCATTCAACCTGAGTAGGAGCTGTTTAAAATCTGAGTCCATCTGTGGTCAGACCATCTGAAATTTGCACATTTTCAGTTTGGATGGAAACTGAGGTCTTTGATATACCCCCTCCGCCCTCTCCCTCCAACGCGAGATCTTAAATTGCATGAAATTAGTCCGATTGTTTTCAGATTCTGTACCTTGTGGTTGTGTTTTTTTTCTAGTAAAACCTGTACCTTATTTACGTCATGTTGTAGGTATTTGCTGTATAATGTGAACCCACCAGAAGGTTTCAATCTGCGCAGAGACGTTTACATGAGGCTAGCAGTGTTCATGAATAAGTGGAAAAATGAACACAACGAGTGGTATTTGGTGAGCGACCCGGTTTCTCTCTTCTTTCAGTGTTTACTGTCTCTAAGGTTTACTGTTTACTTCTTTTCCTTTCTCATCAGAATAATTATGTAGGCGTATTTTTTGAAAACAGGTTTGGTTCATGTGCATGTAAGCCAGACTTCACAGGTTTAAGGATTATAATTACTCGATTTTTCTCGTAGGTACCAGGTTTACTTAGCACCTACCTTCTTTACTTATTGATGGTTTTAGACTGTTGAAACTAAACTTTTTGACGTTTCAACTTAATTTCCAGATCAAGTCTTGGCGTTATTGTTTTGATCGGTTTTGACTATTGGTTTGATCGGACAGACAGTCCTGGATCAGTCCAGGATGGAACTGTCTTCTGAAAATCAGGGGATAGAACCGTCCAGGATTGAGTCCAGAACTGTGTCTGTCCGAATACGCTAACCTGAAGCATTGTAACCTTCCACGTAAGCTGAAGGTAGAAGCATCGAGCGCATGTGCAGGGTCAACAGTCCTTGGAAAAATCCCGAACAGTCCTGGTCTGTCTGCCCGATCGCACGAAAAGGGGTCTGGCTTGGATAGAATGGTCCAGGACTGTATGCCCGAAAGAATGTTATGAAATCAGTTTAGATTTTTCACGAGACAATTTGCAGGTGCTCCCACCATGGAACCACCTGTACCACTGGCATTCTGACATATATCAGGACAATCTCCCTTGGCGACTTTTTTTCGACGTTGAAAGCATGAAACGATTCGCTCCTGTTATCGAGCTCGATGAAATGGAAGGTGAGTTTGGTTTCGACCCTGGAATATTGATGAGTTGGTTGGTTCACCATATTACAGGGTACATCAGGTATAGGCACATGTATATCATCATCACCTTGTTTGGTCGCTTTTGAATCTTGAATTTTCCAGAACAGATCGGCGACGTGGATGAAGTCTACTTCCTGCAACATTTCAAAGATGCGTTTTCACGCAAAGATTGGGATTGGGCTGATAAATACTCCGTTGCTCCGTGCAATGAAACTCACTACAGGTAAAAACAAATATTGTTTTATTCTAAACGTTGTGGTGTAATGGATTTTGAACATTGCCCTAAAATTTCATAGTTAAAATTTGTTGCTGTATTATTTCTGTTATTATTGATATTGTTGCTTACTACCTAGGGAGGAAGGCGGAGTTCATCATACCCAAATGTGGGGCTACGATATACAGGTCAAAGAACTGAAGTGCACCTCATACCAAGGGGGTGCCAGCCTGCTTGGTGAAATACTTAGTCAGACGCCTAAAAAGTGATATTTTTCTCTTGTATTCATGAATTTATATTCATTATCCTACAAAATACTTCACTTTTGACTTGTCTAGGCTATAAAATGACGGTTGGCTTGCAGAAGCATATTAATTGACCGAGCAGAGGTTGTTCTTCACGATCGTTTTGGAGACAAATCCTATTGGGACTGCCGCAGGAGTATGAGATTCGCTGAGCATCTTGTGACTGAAGCCAACGAGTTTCGACTGGCTCGTTTGGATAGTTCCGACAAAATGGATGGAACAGAGTTACCAGCTATGTGGGAAGAGCAGAAGGTTAGGCTCATCCAAGGAATTACCCGTACTTACAACTTCAACTAATGTAGGTAGTAGGTAGGTACTTGAAGATTAATCATGGGGCCGGCGTTCTCTGGGAAATTGGTGTACCTACCTACCTGCTGACCAGATTAACAAGTACTTACCTGTGGGAAAAGATGGGCTGGTTTTTATCTTAGCAAGTTTTTTTTGCGATGTTAATGACATAGAAATTGCGATTAGCCAGGGATAACTTATGTATATTTACTTGGTTTCAAAAATTACCTGCTAACTGGTGACAAGTGGCGTCTCACCGAAGTTCTTCTTTCATGTAACTGTTTCTATTTGATATCCACCTTGTTACAACGCCCAGAAAGTCATCATTGATGAAACTTAACCAGTATCATGGATGTGCCAAGTGAACATTGGTTTGTTTGGACAGACAGTTCGGAATAGAACCCGTTCCGGAGGAGAGGGGGATGAGAACTGTTCCGATCTGATTGTCTGAACAGATGATTCAGAACTGGTAACGCCTAATCACTAGCTCCAGACATCGATAACCTCCCTTCCTTGTTGGGACTATAACCGCCGGGTAGTCTTCATTGTTGAGAGCAAGAAATAAGAAATCATCATCGAGCCCTCTGCTTCGAACAGGTTATCACTCGTTGCTTTCTGTCATCTTTAAATGAAGCCGACCAGGAAGCTGATCCGATTAAGGAAATAATGATAGAGAAAGAAAACTCAGAAGAATAGGAAACAAAGAGAACGGGAAGAAAGAAAACAAAAATGAAAGGGCGAAGATCTGATAAGGTAAAATCCTCGAGTGTGGATGCTCTGCATCAACAGTTTGAATAAAGGCAGAAGTTTAAAGTTTGGGAACTAATGAATTTTGAATAAGCAGAGGCATCTTCATCTGTTACTCCTCATTATATCGCCTCTCCGCACCATCGGTAAACAATCGATATTCATTTAGATTCTTATTGCCGTCTCCATTTCAGTCTGGTTACCGTAATTTCAACAAATCACTTGAGGAACCACTTTCGGGGTTGAGAATCGAAGGGGGTGAAACCAAAAACTGTTAATGTGAATCTTCCCTGGGATCTGGGCGACACGAAGTGTCTTACGTGTTTTTGGATTCACTCCCTAGTGCAGAACGCGCCTAAAGGAGTTTCACTTAAAAAATCCAGAACCCTTGGAACTGGCTCTGAACGGTTCAGGACTGCGTCTCTGAACAACCAACTGTCGATTCTGAACCGGGCGTGGTCTGTTCTAACAGTTCCGAACGTTCGAAACCGAACTCTTTCCAAACAAACCTGTAAGTACTTTACTCTTGCCTCAAGTCATGGATTATATGCAGAGAATTCACGTTGCCATCAAGTAGTGATGTCATCAACATCTTAACCAGTTTTCAATGAAATAACCCAAATAGTCGCCTTATCCTAATTTGTACTTTCAAATAAACAATAATTTAAAAATTACGTGGGTACCTACTCGTCTTTGGACCAATCATCTAGGTTTACAATCTTAAAACCAGTCATTTTGGTAAAAAGATTACTGAAAAGATAAATGCTAGGGTTGCATAAATAAATTTACCTGTAATTCAGGTTTCTTCTATTTAAAGGGAAAACCCTCCTGTAGATGACTGAGATTGACACAAACACCTTTTTTAGCTCAACTATTTTTATTTTCTAGAGCATCCTGAGAAAAGAAAAAGGTGGCCCTTACGTTTGTGCTCATCTAAGAAGAGGAGATTTCCTGTACAGCAGACGCGACGAAGTTCCTACTATCGAGAGTGCGGCCAAACAGCTCATCGACGTCCTGACAACTTTCAATCTCTCCACTGTGTTCCTGTGTACGGATGGCTCCGCCGAAGGTATACATATATACAAAAAGTTTCAGTCATGCAGCATGGCTATAAGATAGAATTTCGAAGAAATATTCGTGGTATTGTATAAAAAAAATGATATAGCGAGGAACCGTATCACTTTTCGTAAAATTAGATATTTTTTCGCGATTTTAGCCATTTTTACCGATGTTTGACCATGTGAAGTCAAATTTGACCCACCTTTATTTTTTTTTAAGACAAATATTTTTGTGATCTAAATAGTCCTTCTATCGTGAATCACCATCCCACAGAACGTCAGGTGAATTAGTTTTGATTTTATCCCTTAATAACAATTTTTACTCCCTCCCCTAAAATCCGAATTTGACCTCTATTCTGTATGAAAAACAACTGAAATGGTCATTTCTGTCTTTATCTACTCTTCCATACAATTTTCAGTGATTTTATGTGAATGATTCGCGATTTTAGCAGTTTTACCGATTTTGACCGCCTAAAAACTCAAATTTGACCGTCTCAAAATTTTTGAAAATCATCTTCGAACTCACCCTTGTGTTTGGCAGTCTGGCGAATGGCCAGTATTCGGCGAAATTTGGAATTTTCATCATATACCCAAGGGCAGATATCGTCTGGAGTGACACATTTTTGTTACAATCTAGAGATGAATTCAGGATGCTCTGAAACGGCTTTGCCTATATATTTAAAAAAAAAAATGTCAAAAATTCATGTTCTGAAAATATTTGGGCCCATTGCAATAGCTTCATTTTCATTGAAAATTCGCTAACATGATTCGCGAACGAAAATAATGTAAATTTGTACTATTATAAAATATCAAAACGAAATCCCAATCAATTCCAGAGTCCCTGTGGATAGCAGTGAGTCAGCCAATGAAACGAGATTCATACGTGGAAAATACGAATTACTTAGTTAGTTGGATGTATTAAGAGTAGGTACAAGTTATGAAACGAGACCAAAATAGGTAGGTACCTACAATTTAGTCGAGTAGAGATACCTAACTGAATAGCAGCACGAGTTGGAACTCTATGATGGATAATATAAATATATCCACGAGGGAAATGGCAGACTACAACAAATTAAACACAATAAACAACCCAAAGATAAGTGACAATATTGAGGAACTAAGGAGAGACCTATTCCTGACTCAGTTTTCTTACTTTTGCCTCTGATCCTACCATGGTAGCGATGGCCCGATTTTACTCAAATTTGATGGGTACTTGGGGCCCCATGCATTTTATCACAATCAGGTGGTCGGTATAGCCACTCCGCATGCGCGAAATGTTACCTGCTGTTCACGAACCGATGGCCCGGTTTCGCAAATTCGGCGGGTAGTTGGGGTGTAGCTTTCAGGTGGTCCCCAGTGAATTTAATCGCGGTGAGATTATCAGTATACTCACTGCCTGACAAATCGCAAACCCGATTATCTACACAATTTCCTCTTCTTTTCGCTCTTACCCTATTGTGATGGAGGGGTTTGTGTGTTAGTGATCTATACGATAACGCTTTATAGGTACAAGAAGCTATGTGCCATTAAACTTGGCAGAGGTTTAAAAAAAAATCTATAACTAAAAGGAACATTCAGCACAACGAAGAAATGGGGAAGATGTTCTTGTGCTGTTAGTTGGATTGACACCTCCCAACCCCTTAATTAATCAGTGTGATATTTTTGTTGAATTTTTCATCCATATTAAGAATTTTAATGAACAGACTGTTTCCACGCTTCTTGATTAACATAGGTACCTGCTCTTGATTTAAAAACATTCAATGAACTATGTATGGATAAAATAACCTGGTGTATCCCCTTCCAGAAAAATCAGAGCTTAGTAAGTCTCTGGGAGAATACAAGCTCATAACCTACGAACCCACTTCCGACCAGCTCAAAAAATTTAAAGACGGCGGAGTCGCTATTATCGATCAGATAATCTGCTCAAATGCAAAGTAAGATACCTTTACACGATTGATTTAGTTTCATGCAGTAAATTTTCAGTATTTGGCGCCATTCTCTTGAACCGTCCATGAATTTGTTGCAGGTACTTCATTGGCTCGCATGAATCCACCTTTTCATTCAGGGTTCAGGACGAAAGGGAAATTAAAGGGTTCCCCGTTGAGCACACCTTCAACCGTTTCTGTGGTTCGAACAAAGACTGCGCACAACCATCAAAGTGGAAAATCATTATTTAAAGTCAGAAATTTGTATACCTACCTACCTGATGTAGGTACACTTGATGACTGTTGAGAACATTCCTTGTCACTTCAGCATCATGCAACTTATCGGACAATGATAAAAACACCATGTGACTTACAATTTTCATATATTCATAAATCAGTGTTCAAACATTCATCAATTTTTTCGTGGCTTTCATTATTATATTTTTGATAACGATGAATATAAATTATGTATCTATACATTATGTATCTAGTGGTATATAGTAGAATCCTGATAATCCATAATGTCGAGGAACCCGACCAATATTCCAGTTATCGAGAGTTTATTCAAATCCTCCATTTTGGTTTATTATTCAGTGAATAATACACCTATGTATTCGCTCAGCAAACACCCCCCTTCAATTTTTTTTTCTTTTACGTTTCAAGGTGTGTAGATTCAAAAAATTCAGTGTCCGTACGCCGTATCGTGCAATATCTATTGTCGGTCTAAAAAAATTCGTTCTTTTACGCACAGGCTCCATTTGGGCCGTAGTTGTCCTGAAACTGCAGCCCGATCGGAATATAACCAGGGGTGTTATGGGTGTGAAAATAGGTTTTTTTTTGTGTTTTAGTAACATGAGCTTTTGAGATATCGTTTTCCATGTTTTTTAGAGCGAGAAGACCGAATATGAAGTAGATTTTGACCAAAGAGCAAAGAATTGAGGTTGTAAGAAAGCTTGAGCGATAAATTCTCGTTAAATTTTGGTCTAAAATCGTCGTTCATTCGTACAGAGGCTCTATTGGGGCCCCAGTTGTGCTCCGAAGCTCGGCAGCCCGATCGAATGCACCCAGAGGTATTATGGTGTAAAAATAGGGGTTTTCGAGGTGAACAAATGCTTGTTAGGATCGTTTTCCACGTTTAAATTCATCTCGAACTTCAGAATTTTTTGAGACCACCCGGAGCATTGTATGTCCAGCCATTCGTTTGCACCGGAAAAGTTCCTCAACATGATCGTGAATGAAACGGTATAAATCCGGCCCAGATATCACTTCTAGGGAACACCTGATTATAATCATGGATGGCTGTATGAAATTGAGTCAGTTGTTCTGTGATATTATTTCATTTGAAGATACTTTGATATATAGATTTGATAGATACTTTCGTAACTTGAACAAACGTTATGCTTCATGAGTAACAGCAAATGATATATAATCAGTGATGGAACAGTTGAATCCGCCGAATATTTACATTCCCCTCCAGTACACGATTTTGGACTTCCCAGGGGGGAGCTCGAGGGTAGGTATTGACCACAGAAAACAGTGATCTACGCAGGTAAATAATTAACCTTGCGTAATAATTTGCAGCATTCTAGTTTACATGACGTAAGTATAGAAGTGTAGGTAGGTGTGCATACCTTGATTACTCCTGAAAAAATCAGTAATTTTCTTATGAACAAGTGAAATTGTCAAGCATTACAACTGCAGAAAATACATTGTAAGCTTGAGACTGAAGCAAGAATCCTGCTAGTGTCAAAGAATGCTCTGGCACTTTACACACGGACTTACATATCATAAGACGTTTGGGAACACCAACTACCGAGAGTCGGAAACATTACCCAAATCCGCTTTTTTCTGAGGAATGGGCAATTTTTGTGGGTTTTTGGCCAAATTCTGTTTGATAACGGAAATTAACACTCTGACCACATAATGTGGTGTTTGTCGGAAGAAAACGAGTGTGAAATCTGAATATCTGGGTTCTCACTAGAAATGACGTAAATCAGGTAAACTGCCGAGTAGTTCAATTAAAACCACGCTTAGAGCGCTAGTGCAACACTTTAAACTATGTACAGAACCTTAACGGGTGGATGGAACCGCAAATTTATGAATAAATTGAAAAAATAAAAACGCCCTCAAAATCAAGTTCAGGGGAAGGTCATGGCAAGGTTCTTGAAGGTTCCCACGAAGGTTTGCCATTTCTAATGTTGGGCTGTTGGCAGCATTGAGAACCTTCACCTCCATGGCATCACTCCGCCTCCTTGGGCCAACAGCCAGCAAGATCTCAATAGATCTGATACGTCATTTTTTGCCGCATTTTTACTTTTAATCACCCTCATTTGAAAAACAACGCTTACTTTTTTAAACGGGCTTCAAACTACCTTGTTTCCACGAGTTCTGAGTATGAGGGGGGGGATGATGAAAACTACCAGGATTTTTCCAAGGAACGTACTATTTACTATGAATTACGGAGATTTTCACTTCATGATAGTTTGTAACATTATGAATGCAATAAAAGTTACCAACCCTGTGTTGGTCCCACATTTACTGACAATATTTTTCGGGTGTGATTTATCGGCCCGGCAAAATAGAGGTTACTCCCTACATAAAAGGCGGGCATAACAGCTTTTAATTCAAACACACGTCCAAAAAATACTTCGCACATCAAAAAAGGGAATCGCACGGCTAATTTGGGAGTCGCACGGCTAATTTGGGAGTCGCACGGCTAATTTGGGAGACGCCCGTCTAATAAGGTGATTCAACGTTCAAATTTGTTATTGCCCTTCCAGAAATTGATTATAACGGCAGAAGAAGGATTCTCACAGTAGAAATGTCCAACTCCACATCAAATAGCTGTGCAAAACCCCTTTTTTGCTGTGCAAACCCCCTTTTTTGCTGTGCAAACCCCTTTTTTGCTGTGCAAACCCCTTTTTTGCTGTGCCAACCCCTTTTCTGATGTGTGATTGAATAATACGCTGGTATTGATCACCTATTTAGCCGTGATTGGAGTCAATATTGACGTTTACTTTATGCTGGGAGTTTTACTTTTTCTGAAGTGAAGATAATCTTTTTAGATGGAGATTCGCAGAAGGGAAAATACCTTTTTTTGCCGTGCAGTTAAATATATCCCATATTTTTCTTCATCCCTCGTCAAAATAGCCAATTAAGCCTAAGCCTGCGTTGAAAAATCAAATTGAAGCTCTACTACGACAATATAAATATACTTCCACATTTAGCCATACAATTTGCATGTAAGTAGTAGAAATCACCAAAGCTTCATTGCCTGTTTCCACAGTTAAAGGAGGATTGACAACATTTTTGATCAGGTAAAAAATGTTTAATATCACCTCATGAAACAAAACTTGATTTATAGATACATAAAACAAAACTTGATTGATTGATACATAAGAGAGTAATCATGTAGCACAGTTCTTGCCTCGTACATGTACAACCAGTGCAAGCCGACGTACAAAATAATCAGTAGGTACACTTCAAACAAGCGAATGGGCTTCTTTTCTCCGCATACATTATTAATAAAAAATATTATTCTACACGTCATTTGAACAATGAAAAAAATTACATAAACAACTAGCATACAATAAGCGTGATACGAACTAGGGAATTATTCCTTTCAGCACTCGGGGTGAGATCAACCTCGAATACATTAATAACTTTCCTAATTATTAAACTTAATGGCGTACACAGTGATCCTGACACGAAATGAACGTTCAATAAAAACATGACTAAAAACTAAGATTACTTATTCCAAAATCTGTAGTCCTATCGTTTTGTCTCTCTTCGACAGTTTGATTAGAATTTAACAAGTTTAAACAAGAATTTGATTACAAATCGCCGTTAGGCTAATCGACAGTAGGTACTCTACATTTAGGTATTGACTAGTTGTTGGAGCTTGAAAGAGATGAATGATAACAGAGAAGTATAACTACACAGTGTGATGAATTTCAAACAATTAAAGCGGTATCTAAATAGTTACAAAGAGAATAAATCAAGATTATTGAGGAAAAAAAGTGTGATTACCCTTCAATAAGTGAACTTTGTAGGGAACAGAACGTCATTGATAATCTGGGAGCTACTTGTCTAGTTCAGCTGTGAGGATAGCTGCACAGTACCGTCATGGGAACCGTTTCTTGGAACCTCTAAAGGAACAGTTCTTCGGCTTCCACCTCTTCTGAACCTCCTAGGGCAAGTTAGTGGTCCTGAAGTCTTTCCATCAGTGAGTCATTTGAATACAATTCGAATAACCACCAGTCCCTTACCCTTACGGTACAACCCTTATATTCTAAATCTTAGAATCCTCCCTTAGAACTTGTGTAAACATTTATTGGAGAAATACAAGTTTCCTGGTTAAATCTCAAATACTTGTTCACACTCCTCAACCCTGGTAACCTTAATCACCATTAAGAAAGTCAGTGAGAACTGATATCCCTATAACACAAATTAACCCTTATTGGCTAGCAGAATTTATTATAACATTTTTAGTGATATTACTGGGGACTCCAGCAATTGAGTAAGAACTCTTATTGAACTAGTTCACCTTAAATTTTCCTCCTCTACCAAGTCCCAGTAGGTACCTTGCAAGCCGCAGCGATTCCCTTTTCATACCAATAAAGTGATCACGGTCAAGTCAAATATTGCTTCTCGTGGACAAATTATCGTAATCTTGCTGATATGTCAGGAGCCATAAAGCTGCGGTGGACTAATTTCGAGTCGCAACCCACGGAATATCATGAGTGGCTGAACCCTGCGTAGGTGACCTGGCAGGCTTGAAAAGCCGAATACGTAGACCAAGTTTGGCGCACCCCGACTTTGTGTACCAAAAAGACCATGTATAGTTGAACAGGTGGGTTTGAAATGATAAGAAATAGCTCTCCACCTTGGAATATAGCTGTAAGCTCTTTAACCACATACAGAAAGCTTCCTCTAATCCAGCACGTTCTTGACTTGAGGAAAGCCAGATTACCGGATGAATATAGGAAAAAACGTGAAACGAAAAAAATGCAGTAAAACATGTTTTATTATTATTTACACATTAAGTAGAAAATAAAATTAAGTATCAATTAAAATAACAGACTATGAAACAAAAAATTCGTGGCAACTATGAAGTGGGACTATGAAAAGTGGGAGGCTTAAAAAAATTGGGTAGGTTACAGGTTATTGACCGCTTGTTGATAAACTGGTACTGTGATCTTGATGAAACGCAGTAACTACTGTGATGGTACTGTGATTCGACCGAAAATCACGGTCAAAGTACCAAAAAATTAGGTATGTAATTCGAAGTTGAGCAGGACGGTTGATCTAAGCCCCTGGAATTGTTCTTGGCAGACGGCATCTCTTGATCAAATCTCGAATAGCGATTTGTTTTTTAGCCGTCTCGTTTTAATATGAAGTAACTTCGCATGATGTGGAGTTTCATAATAAATTTCAGCATCAGTGAACGAACAGCGGCCTTCAGAGAACTTATAAAAATGTATTCAAGGCATCAGCTGCTTGATTCCAACTGGTGTTGTTTGACTCGTCCAGGTACCTACATGTTTTGCGATTGATACGATTTTTTATTTCCGAAAGTCGTGCGGCACTGTAGGATGCCGGATTAGAGGAAGTTTACTGCACGCAGGTATTGCGATGCATTAACACTGTCCGTGTTCCCATTCCCATCATACAACGATTATAATAAAACCATGTATCGGACGAGGAGAGGACAAGTCTTTGGAAAATCAATTGACTTTCATTATACAATTAATTTCTAAAGCTGGGTTTAGAACATTTGAACCCAACATTTGAAACTGAACTTATTCCTAGATTGCACCTTCTGAGGATGTCAGGATGAGCTAAGAATTGAGTAGGTACGGGTTCGACCAGGATAATGAAAGCAATATGAATACGAGAGTTGAAAAAATCATTTTGTCTAACTTAATCATTAAAGAGGACCTTCTGTCAAAGGTGATGAGCGCAAAATCGTTCAAAAACGGGCCAACTGGGTGGGCAGTATTCCTCACTTATTGTAACATGAACGCAGGTATAGTCAGTTGGTATAACTATCGGTAAAATATAGATTTTTGATTATCGCTATTGTACAGCACAATCCCTAGGAATTTCACTAAAATTGGTCTAGTAGTCCAATGATGAATGTTGTGATAACAACATCCTACACCTAACCCCCACCTACTTATTACGTATTTATGGGCGTATTTATTTATGGGCTCTACTAGGATTTCACGTTTGCGCATGGGCAGAATTTCACGTTTACTGTATTTTATAAATGACTTTAATATGGGACTATCTGTGGCCCAACCCCCAACTACCTTCAAAACCTCATCGCTTCACGACAATTTCTAGGGTAGTTGTTGGCTCTAGAAGGATTTCACGTTGGCACATGCACAGACAAGTTACAGTACTTTTCAACTTTTAATTTCCACACGCATTTTACGTTTCAGATATCAAGGAACATTACTGATTCCATGTCTGTCTGTCTGTGGTCAATTCCTTGCAACGGAACTACCGGAAATAATGGTCGAAATTTGGATGGTAGGTGCGGGTTGGGTCACACATGGTCCCATACCAAAATCATTGAAAAGTACTGTAACTTTCATCTGCGCATGCGCAAGCGTCAGATCCTCGTAGCGCCCATAACTACCCTGCAAATCATTGTAAAATGGTGAAATTTGGAAGACATGGAGGTAAGATGTTGGATGGTCTCAAATGATGTATAACCCATTCGTGGATACCCCACCTGTATTCGCTCAGCAAAACATTTTTATAACCCCCTCAAAATTTTTTCTTTTACGTTTCAAGGTAAGTAGATTTCAAAAATGCAATGTCCGTCCGCTGTATCATGCATATCCTCTTCAGTTTCGGTCTAAAAAATTCGTACATGCTCCATTTGGGCCCTAGTTGTGTCCAGAAACGTTACAGCCCGATCGGAATATATCCAAGGGTGTTATGGGTGTAAAAATAGGGTTTTTTGGTGTTTTAGTAACATGAGCTTGTGAGGTATCGTTTTCCATGTTTTTAGGGCGAGCAGACCGACTATGATGTCGGTTTTGACCAACGAGCGAACAACTGAGGTTCTAACAAAGTTTCAGCCTTAAATTTGCCTTAAAATGTGGTCCAAAATCGTCTTTTCCCGCATACACGCTTCATTTGCCCAGTTGTGCTCCGAAGCTCGGCAGCCCGATAGGACTACACCTAAGGATGGTACGGGTGAAAAATTTGTGCGAAATTAGGCATTTTTAAAGTCTTTGTAAATTTCGGATTGTGAGGTACCCTTTTCCACGTTTTTTAGTGCGAGGAGACCGAATATGAAGTTGACTGTCAAAATCGTGAAATCGTGAAATTGAAGAGAGAATTCTTGACTCCATCCTAACCTGTACTGAATTGATGATTATCTTATCTATAAAACTCAAAAGTTTGTATGTATGTATGTATTTCTTGGGTGGATGGCTAAACAATGAACAAATCTTGATGCGGTTTTTTTCCGGCGTGCTCTTCAAACACCGGCGGGTACTGCAGGCTATATAATTTTCCCGCCCTGATCAGATGGGTGAGCTCTGAGACCAATCTCTTTCCTTTTCACCGTGCAACGCACGGTTAATCTAGCTAGTTTATCATAACTTTAACTGATCTATATGACAATGTTATCAATACGAGTAATCTAGGTGCCATTAAACTTGGCAGACGTTTTTATTTTTTGGCACTTATCACCTTCGTAACGGAAGGTCCTCCAATCATCTTGAGCTTTTCCATTCTCCGTATTAACTTACATAAAATCACTAAAAGGAACACCGCTATATATATCTGAGGAACAATTTTAGAATGAAACTCACCACCAAGTGCGACCGCGTGAATCACATTAAATTCTCAAATGACTAGAAAGTGGTATCTATTGCGCTGTAGGACATCATCCGATCGTCGTAGAGCGACAACCGGGCTTTGGACCCACGTTTTTTCCTAACAGACGGTGGAAGGTCACCAGGTGTCCTGATCCGTCCTGAAAGCTCTTTGAGTCTTTTCTCTTCGAGGACGTCCTCATCGTCTGCTTTGGACACTGAGGGAAGCAGCTGAAGTGACGACGGGCGTTGAGGAGATGACTGCCCTTCAAACGGAGAAATTATCACGTGAGTCAACGCAGTTTCTTCCTCGTTCACCTGCAACGATATCCACAGGACAATAGTGACAAATGGGGTTTCACCAAACCAGTTTACTTCTAATTACTGCAAACGCTAACAACTAGATGAAGCAGTAATTAGTGCTCAACAGCAGATGATAATCAATTTTGTTGGTTTTTGTTAGTTTTGAAAATGTAGGGGAGAGTGGGGTAATGCCGTGCACCTAACTTTGGCATGCTACAGCAGAAAGACAGAACGTAATAAAAATTATTATTTTACATGAGTGGCTTTGAAATTTATTCCACATTGAGTGTGCAAAAGCTTTTCCGCCTCGAAACATTATTAATAGAATAGCAGCCCAAAATGTGAAAAAAGTGCTTTGCACGGCATTACCCCCACTGTCGGGTAATGCCGTGTATGCCTTGGGCAATGCCGTGCATAGAGTTTTTTCCCTCCTCTTCTGTCATTCTGCCATGTTTTTCTCACTGATTTTGGAGGTATATGTTTTTATATGTTTAGTACACATAAAAAATATCAAACTTTATTATAAATGAGCATTGGTTAGAAAAATTATTAAACTACTTAAAAAAAGCGTTTGAAAAAACCGACTTTTTATCACATGAAATTTCTGTCTTGAGTTTCTTAAATCAGGAGTTAGACATAATTAGAATTAGGTATTTTATGAAACTCTAACAGATTTTATGAGATTTTTTGAGGAAAAGTGGTGGAAACAACTGAAAAATTGGAACTCGGGGTAATGACGTGCATTCCGAAAGTGCACGCCATTTTTACCCCAACTCAGTGCACGCCATTACCCCGGTGTTTACATTTTTGATTACTTGTTGACGCTGACCGCAATTTCGCACAAATGTAATTAAAATTTTGATTATCCCATCAGAAAGCCAATGAATATCTTTACTGAATGACGTTGGGAAATCAAAGAAAGTATTGAAAATGGTGCTTACTTCCCGCTTATTTCCCGAGACTCAAAATATAGATGAAAAATGGTTGAATCACATTCAAAGCAGTAGCGTCAAGTGGGATTACCTTAGCAACGCGTGAATGCTACAAGTTCGTTCCCACGTCTTCCACAAGGATTTAAGTACCTTTCCATCTCAATAGAGTGAGCCACATTCTGAGAACTGTTGTGCACGGCATTACCCGATGCACGGCATTACCCCACTCTCCCCTACCTCAGGAGAAAAAATTTGATACTGCGAGTTGCCACATTTTGACGAAACTTCTCAGCTGATTTATGATAAAAGTTAGTAACAGCTGTTTTGTAGTCTAGAATAAGCTACTTATATGCTAATCTCAACCAGAGGAGCTAACTTCTGCTACATTGAAACACTTTATTTTAATTAACAGTAATTAATAATCCTCAACGGTTTGTCATGATAACTAGTTTGCTATTAGGTTTGTTGTGAAACCTGCCGAAAAGAATGTACAATAGCTTTAATGCACAACAGAATTAGTAGCCTCGTTCCAACTTTTTGCAATGCTGTTACTTTTTAAAGTTATGAAGCATGTGCACCAGGATTCAGTAAAATTTAGAGCGCAAAGTAGATGATGACAACGTTTCCCTCTCGAATACGCTCTAACAACCAATTCAGGGTTATGATCATTAATATTCAGCCTAATAAAAATAGCTGGGAATTAAATAATGAACACATAGAAAGTAGAAAGGGGCTGTAATCAATTTCTAGCTAAACCTTAAGAGTTAATTGTAGCTGACAGATATAGAATTCTCACCTCTTTCTTCTTCACTAATTTAAAAAGAGAGGCAACGAAGTTGATATCGCTTTGCTCCTTCGGGATTAGATTGACGAGTTTAGGGGACGAGAAAGGGCGGTTTTGGAGTATGGGGATTGAGGCTTGTTGGTGACTGGGAGGGCGGGGTGTCGCGTACTCCACATCAGCGCTCCGAGATTGAGTCGAATGCTTGCTTGAAGTCTGAACGATGCAAAGCTCTTCCCTCGCATCGCAACTGAGCAGGTTTCTCTCGAGGCAGGGATTCCGCCCTTGGTGAGGATGTATCACAGCTACATCTCGAGTAACTATATATAAAAACAAATGAAATATAACAGTTGGATGACACACTATGGACAGCGTTCACTGTTATGAAGCAATGTCAAAGCACTTACCGAGACTGTGATGGGTTGGGAAGGAATCTGATGGAGTAATTGTCACAACCGTCTCTACAGTGTCTTCTGAGCCACCAGTCATTTCTCTGTCCACTGCAATAAATTAATGACGACAATTAGTCCTACACTATTTGCATAATTATATCAATGTTCAATTTGGCTGTTTACTGTTAATAAAAGGGGCCAACTATTTATTTACATTCGGATAATCCCAATTACAAAAATAATAAATTGACAATTAGTTCAGCCACACACCGCCATTTCTCCAGGGACATGTCACAGGTGTCCAATAGAGAATCGCCATGTACGTCCTGTGACTATATGCCAAGTTTGAAAGCAATATATATTATGAATTTATGCTGAACTCTCTCTCAAGGGTGTATCTATGGATGACATAACTCGGGGACCACACAGGGGAAGCATACTCAAGAACAGGGAGCATTGTACAGCAAGAAAGTATTCTTGGGAGCCCTGGGTATTGGTAAATTCTCGAGTGTTACAGCTGAGGAACCCTAAGCACCGCATAGTTCAGGCTGTCATCCCTTTGCTAGGACTGGAGAAACTGAAAGGCCCATCACAGAAGAAGCCCAAATCAACCACCCCTTCGTGCCTATAAAGCTGTACCCCACAGCGGATGTAGCTGAAGTTGAGAGGGAGGACGCTTCGGCTGAAAATAACTATGGAAACTGGACGAACTGAGGAAAAGGTATTTCTTTTATGGCGCATCAAGCCCTGAATCGCCAATGGATGCCTGCAGAGCTTCACAATCCTCCTGAGAGCTCAGATTACGAAAAATGTTTAAATCATCTGCGAACAGGATTCAAGGATTCAAGTGTCAAGGTGAAAGGAATTAATCACAAGAAGAATTGGTCGAGCCCACTAGCAATCTATGACATCTTAACTGATAGCACTTGAACATTCATAACTCAATCGCATTTCGATGTACCGCTCGGGCTTTGGAGTTTCTTGGTACAACATATTCGAGGTTCAATATTATTTTGAAATGATCAGACCTGCCCTTGGATTTGAATGAACCATTACAATTAATGAAAATATCACGACAAAAGAGATTACCTAAGGGAGCATCAGGTGTAGAAGAAATGTGATTATTGTAACAATAACTTGAACCAAATCCAGCAGTCAGAAAATTGGTTGGATTCAATGTGGGACTGATGTTTCCGCCATGGGAAAAACCTGGAACAGAATCATGATCTTTACAAATTACTTGCACAAGAAAGACAACGAAAAAGCTGCCAAAAATGAAATGACAAACTGTAGGTACCTCTACGAATCTGATTAATTCTCTCGTGAACACATAAGGCTGTCAGTCTCGCTTCTCCATCCTGGTCCGTACAATCTTCAATGGTCTCACGAATGGCTCGGGTGGAGACACAGTTCTTCCACTCCGTAGGGTAAAGGGGGCGAGCTTTGTTGCGACATACAAGTACCTGCATATCTTCAAAAGTAGGGTGTAGGCCTAAAGGGGAAACAAAAACTCATCAATAGGAACCTAGGATATAAATACTTGACTATCCATGTGATGGTACCAGCGATATGCCATTTAAATATGGTAGTAAAACCGGGCCTCCCATGCAATACAGTTCTTTCCCTTACAGCATGTAATACCTGACAGGTGACTCAAACATTGTTTGACAGGTATTTCCGGGAAAATAAGCGAGGTGATAGGAGAGCAGCAACAAGATTCGACGGCTTCGGACGTGTTGAACATACAAAAACGCTGCAATACCTACAGAAATGCTGGTCGTTCATTTGTTGTTTCTTTCGTGTGCAATAATTAAAATAGCTATTTTTGATGGTTTTCAAAAATGTTGGCCCCCAAAAACACAAATTAGGCTCCTATTTTTGAAAAATTATCTTTGATCATTGACAGTGCCATTTAACTGTCCTGATTCATCTACTTCTAGTATTATTATACAAATTTATGGTAATGTCTGAAAATATTGCAGGTTTTTTACTCATTAAAATTAATTTTGGGAGCTGAACCTTCGTTACTACCTCAATTCTTCACTCTTCGGTCACCCTAAAGCCCTAAAGAACATGGACCTCAGGCTCATGTTCACTAACACCTTTAAAAACCTTATTTTTACATCCACTTTTCACCCATAAGACCCCTGGGTGTATTCCGATCGGGCTACCGAGCTTCGGAGCATAACTAGGCCCCAAATGGAGCATGTGTGCAAAAGAACGAATTTTTTAGACCAAAATTAAAGTAGATACGGATAGTATGGCGGACGAAATTTTGAAGGGGTGCAAGAATTTTTTGCTGAGCTTTGAAAGGCAAAAAATAGTTAACTGATTTTTTTTCAAACAATGTAAGTAGTTTTCAAATTTTATGTAAGTTTGTAATATTTAATTTTTTTGTGTTTGTTCATGTATGTACCCACATAATGATAAAATGAGTTGCAACAACGTCCTATTTGCTTTTTTATTCATGACACCCTGTGAAATATGTAGGGTTGTTTTGAACGAAAATAGAATTTTTCTCGGGAAAACTGGACCAACGGGCCAAACTGGTAACTGGCCAGGGTCTCGGTCCCAACCAGACTGGTCAAGAGGGGTTCTTCTATATCTGATACTGAAAGCAGATACAATATACAATATACAGATACAATATAGTTAAAGAAATGAAACCAAGGGGAATCTCTTCTCTAATATCAGTCATGATGAATGATTGACAAAATCAATCACCACTAATTCTAACCAACAACAACCACCACCTGATTCTTATCTCTGTTATCAGTAATTTTTTATGCCCACCAAAAACTTATCTGTGAAAGTTACAACAATGGGATATTAGGAGCCTTCAGACAAACACATTTCAAGAGTTTCAAGTGTTGGGTGTGTAGACGTGTAGACTACAGGAATTTATAGGTGCAACTACGTCCCTCCTTCAGCAACTTAAGCAGGGAAGTAATAAGGGTCGCAATGTCGCAGACATATTTTAATGCCTTTTGTAATCTTCTTCTTGCACCATTGTGCGTTTTATTAATGACTTAGGGTTTTTTAAATGTTATCCTGATCATTAAGGTTTTAATTCATCCTGAATGGGATTGTGATTCAAGATCATTTCAATGGCTATTGTGTTTCGCTCCTGTAATGTTGTGCTTTCAAGGAGTTTATTAGCCCCATTTTAATACTTTCAATAATAAACCTTCGTACTCGAAATGTTCTAGCTAAAATTGCCACTGAAATATCAATTTTTTATGTGTTGAGACTGAAATATTCCATTGACACTTTTGAATTCACACCAAACAAATAAATTCTTTTTTTTTAAAATTTGCCTTTGTGTATTTTTAGAAAGTTCAACCACTGCCCCTGCTATGGTTACAGCGCACCAAAGATATATATATATATTTTTCTGAAAATGATTTATTGCACCAAGTAACACTTATTAGCAACATATTTCTGACATATATTTATGCTGAAATAACGAAACTTAAGTACTGAACTAAGTTCCTGAAGTTTTTGAAAGTTAGAAGTGCTAAGTGTTGCACGTGCGACGTTCACTGAATTTTCACTGAACGGCTTTAGTTATCGCGAGAACACCCACACTCACTTCCACAGGTCATGAGGCTTCTTTCTCTTGAGACGTCTGAGTAGGTTGTCAACGTCGAGCAACTGGACAGCTTCTTCAGTGACGTGAACTTGTAGCCGCTTGTGATGGGCTATGGCTTGCGTCTTGATGACTTCATTTACGGTTGGGATACGAAGTTCTTTGTGTAGTCGGACATTTCTGGTGTACCGGTACGCGTCAACACAGCATCTCAGTACATTATTTTGGAACCGCTGTATAACATCACGGTTGCTTTGAGCAGTGCAGCCCCACAGCTGCGCTCCGTAAGTCCAAACAGGCTTGAGGACTTGATTGTACAAAGTCAATTTGTTCTGGATCGACAGCTTTGAGTGTCGACCCATTAACCAGTACATTTTTCTGAACTTGAGTACAAGTTCTGCCTTCTTTTTCTTGACATGCGACTTCCACCGCAATTTAGCATCCAAGGTCATGCCTAGATACTTGGCTTCATTGGCGTGCGGTATAGTCTTACCGTTGAGATGAACTGGGAAATAATCGAGCTTGCGATTGGTAAAGTCGACATGAACCGATTTCGTTTCATTCATCTTGATCCTCCATTTTGATGTCCAGTCTTGGAGTTGCTTAATGGATCTTCTGAGTTTAGGTATTGTTACGTGATTTGTTTCGCCGACTGCAAGCACTGCTGTGTCGTCCGCAAACGTTGCTATTGTGTTCTCCTCTCGTTCTGGCAAATCACTGGTGAACAAGACATACAGGAGTGGGCCAAGTACGCTACCTTGTGGAACACCAGCATGTATTCTGTACGCTTCTGAGTAGGCATCTTCATGTTTTACTCGGAAGTATCGATCTGACAGATAGGATTGTAATAATTCTGCGTATTTTGCTGGTAGCATTTTTCGGAGTTTGAAATTTAGACCATCATGCCAAACTGTGTCAAACGCTTGGGTTACGTCGAGAAAGATGGCAGAACAAACTTGCTTGTCTTCTAGCGCCTGCTCAATGACGCTCGTGATCCGATGCACCTGGTCGATAGTGGAGTGCTTTTGACGGAATCCGAACTGATGAGAAGGTACCAGATTGCGTTCTTCTACAACTGATATCAATCGCTTGTGGATTAGTTTTTCAAATAGTTTTGATAACACGGGAAGCAGGGATATTGGCCGGTACGACGATAACTGTTCAGCTGGCTTACCGGGTTTTTGAATCATGATAACTTCGGCTAATTTCCACAACTGTGGTACATAGCGAAGTTTGAGTGAGGCATTGATTATCTTTGTGACCTTCACTAGAACTTTACGGGGGAGGTTTTTGAGTATTTGACCTGTGATCAGGTCATATCCAGGAGCCTTTTTTGGATTAATCTCACTGAGAATGGTTTTTTGGACTTCTTTGACCGTAACGGGTGGTATGTCAGTTGCCTGGTCTGTTAGTGGAATTTCTTCCAGTGGCTCTTCTTCTGGATTTCCGGGGTTCGGCCTGAAGATGTTGGCCAGATAACGAGCAAATGCATCAGCCTTCTCTTGATAGGACTTGATCCACTTCCTGTTGGCTTCATCTTTGATTGGTGGTGCTTGTACGATAGGACGCTTGAGATGCTTAGTCGCTCTCCATAGGGAATAGTCACTGTCACGATTAGTCGCAAGGGAAGTGATGAATTCTTCCTGGGTTCCCTCTTCAATCTCTTTCATCATGTCACGAAGTTCATTGGCATACGAATACCATTGTACCTTATGAGCTGGAATACGCGTTCGTTGCCACTTACGTCTGGCTCTACGCTTCTTCTTGATCATCGTAATAACTTCACGTGGGTAGTTGAGCCCTTTCAATTTTCTGACAACCTCAGGAGTATCTTCCCATGCCACTGTTTGAATGTTGTATACGAGTTGTTCGAGTTCACGATCAACGTCAGCTGGAGATTCAAGTACATCGTATAGATCGATGTACTGATTGATTTCTACTTTGAATTTGTCCCAATCTGTCTTTTTATTGACTAGGACTGGGTTGTGAGGTCTCTGAATGATTTGTTCACTCAGCGTGAGGATGATCGGTGAATGATCAGAGCTGAGATCAAAGCATTCGTCTACAAGCACGTAGTTTGCTGAAATATTTTTCATGATGAAAAAGTCAATTAGGTCGGGTTTTTTATGTATGTCGGACGGCCAGTACGTTGGCTTTCCAGTTGAGTAAGGTTCACATTTGTGGCTGTTCATGTATTGGGACAGTTCTCGTCCTTTCGTAGTAGTAACACGAGAGCCCCAACATGTGTTCTTCGCATTGAAGTCCCCACCAATGATGAAACGATTGCCTAATAGCTCAAATGCATTGGCATAGTCTTCTTGTTTTATGTTGTGCTTTGGTGGACAGTAAATACTTGCTATGGAGGTTTCGTAAGACTTTGTTTTTACAGAGATAGCACATATCTGAAACATCTCTGTCTCAAGCTTGGCACATTCATGATGTTTCAAGTTTTCTCTTATCAATACAGAGCTACCCCCTCGTGCTTTGTTGCTGGGATGGAGGGCATGGTAACATTTGTATCCTTTTATTTTTAAATATGATTCTTTTGTGAAGTGGGTCTCTGAGATTAGGCAAATGTCTATGTTATTAAAGTTCAGAGCCAAGTCAAGCTCCAGCTTTCGCCCGTTGAGCCCGTTGGCATTCCATGCCATGATTCTGAGACTGTTCATTTGGGGCGACTGAAAATTGAGAGGCTAGGCTTTTTTGATTTGTTTTCCAAAGCCTCTATTTTCTGACTCATAGTAAGCATTTCCAGTCGCATTTGACCAAACTGAGAGAGTAAGGTTTGCAGCATGCTTTCCATGGATTGTGCTGGTTGCTGGGATGCAGGCTGAACAATACCAGTTTTTGCTGCCTGTGCATATGACACCGGTGTGTGACCAAAATGTCGGTTCTTGCTTAGGATAGGGACTTTGGGAGTAAATTGAACCTTCCCTGTAGACGGCTGAGCATTGTTATGAGTCTGTCTTGGCTGGTTGCCAGGGTGGCCTTTTGCTTCGCTGATTTTATTATTATGCGATTTCGATGCAGCCAAGAAAACTGGGCATCGACGGTAATTTGCAGTATGATCTCCTCCGCAATTTGCGCAGGTCGCAGGTTCCGTTTTGGGTTTTGTGCAGGTAGACGTTTCATGACTTTTACCACATTTGACGCACCGGGCGCGCTTTTTGCAGTAATTTTGCGTGTGCTCGAACTCTTGGCACCGTTTACATTGAGGAACGAATTTGCTCTGGCGGATCGCCTCGAATTTCACCTTGCAGTTGTACAACTTGGTGATTTCGTGGATTTTCTTAACGTCAGAACCTGCTTTAAAGTCGACTATGTACATGTCAAGTTTTTCCTTGGTGCGCCATCGTAATTTTTGGGCGACCTTCAGCACTCCAGATTCTGGGTACTCGTTCTGAATTGCGCTCAGTACAACTGACTCATCAAGGCCGCCAGGAAGTCCTTTTAGCATTGCGGAATATGGTCTCGTTTGCTTGTTTTGAAAAGAGAAGTATAAACAATTAATGCTGTCTAAATACTTATCAATTGCAGTGTATTCATCTGAGTCATTGGCATTGATCTTTATTTGGCCACCCGCCAAAGTGGAAGTGAGAGCATTAGGAGCAATTTCTTTTAATTTCTCCTTGAGCTTGAGAAAGCTTGCAACATCATTTAAAGGCTCAAGCGTAATAGGAGGTGGCTTGAAAACCTTTTCTTTTTTCGGCTGTTGATTTAGATTATCATTTTTGTTTGGAGAATTCTTCCTTTTTCGTTTTGTGGAAGGGGCGGCCTTAAATATGATGCCTGCCCCCGTATCATAGGCGAGTTGTTCCTCGTCAGTCGAATATTCTTCGATCTGATCGCCTGAAATACTCTTGGATTCGTGACTAGCTTCAAGAGAAGCTAATTTGACATTAATCGCTAGATTAATTTTTTTGAGATTAACAATTTCCACGTCAGCCTGCTCTAACAAGCCACAAAGATATGAGAGGGACGACCTGTACGCGTGAATTTCGGTTAATAGATGCTGGTCTGTTGGCTTAATATACTCCTTTGAAAGGGCTTCTCGAGCATTTTTCAAAGCTACCTGAAAGATTGATGTAGTTTCTTCCATATTGCTCGGACAGCATTCCATATTGCTCGGTTCCAGCGCGACACCTCGGGAACCCGAGATGTGTTTATAAAACAAGGCCGACGGCCGCGACTGTGTTGACACTTAACAATTTCATCGGCACAATGAAAGTAATGCTGAGTTCGCACTAACTGTTTTCTTTTCTTTTCACGAGAGCTCTGACCGATGTTACTCACTTGGAGGTTCGCACAAGACTCCAAAGATATATGACACTAACTATTAATGATGGAGGGTTTTTGTTTTCAAAGAAAACCACCTTCTAGCAGCCAATGATTATTACTGTTTGGCGACGTTTCGATCCCCAAGTGGTGGGATCCTAATCAAGCCTATAATTGATTTGATAGGTTGATATAACATAGGTGTATGTAATTATAGGCGTGATTAGGATCCCACCACTTGGGAATCGAAACGTCGCCAAACAATAATAGACACTGGCTGCTACAATGTGGTTTTCTTTTAAAACAAAAACCCTCCATCATGAACACTCAAAATCAGCCGGGAATAAGTCCCTCAACCTCAAACTAATTACTACCACATTTGGGAGGTAATAAGGGTCAGACCACTAAAAACCGATATATAATTCAACCATACATGGAGGACATAATCCAGTTCTGGGAAACCATTCTACAGTCCTAGAATCATAAGGAGAACCGAACATTCAATCAATATGTGAAAAATGTTGGGGAAGTTGGAAAGCGACATTTATTACAGAGTTTTACGGTATGTACCTATGAATTTATTCCCATATACAGGAAAATTATCAACCCTCGCTGGTAACACATCACATACCTATAACTCAAACTACACTGATCCATACCACCCGCTTCATCTCCTTTGTAAAAGAGACAACTCAAACATCTCAAGATCTATTTCCTAAGCAAGGCACTCACCAACTTCTTTCTCAAAAGGCATCGAGTACTGAGGTACATCAATTGGTCGGTTGAAGAAGTCTGTAACCCTCATAGCCAGTTCCCAGAGGACGAGTCCAAGAGCGTAAACATCGATTTGCTTCAAAGATGATTCACAATCTCGTAGGTTCACGGCTCCTTCCAATACTTCTGGCGCCATGTACCTCAGCGTTCCAACCTAAATACAACGTAGGATCGTGTAAACCATAAAACCCCGAGTCACAATAATGTCCATGAAAACCATTCTATTCTAAAGATGGAAATAAGCCAGAACTTACATCATTGATGCTCTTGGTTTCAGCGTGTAGTTCATCTCCCAAAGAATAATAGTGCGAACCAGCTATTTTAACAGCTAAACTCAAGTCGGCAAGGCAACAAGTCAAGTCTTCATTGATAAGAATATTTCTTGAATTGACGTCCCTATGAGTAACGCAAGGCTTACGGGAATCTGGAAATAATGCTCAATTTGATGCTCCTCCCTCTTACACATACAAATTAAGTTACAGGAATAATTCAGGTTTTATTATGACAATGAAAGTCCTTTATTTTCCTTTGAAAGTTTTACTTCTGGAAAGCTTTCGGCAGTCCTCTGACTGCCATTCTCAATCCGAGAAAACTAGATAAGATCTCTGTGTGGAGGAAGGTTGGCCCACTACTGGGCAGTAGTGGGCCAACCTTCCTCCACACAGAGATCTTATCTAGTTTTCTCGGATTGAGAATGGCAGTCAGAGGACTGCCGAAAGCTTTCCAGAAGTAAAACTTTCAAAGGAAAATAAAGGACTTTCATTGTCATAAAACCTGAATTGTTGGTAAACCAAAAAGTCCCAAAAAAGAACCAAAATATATTACAGGAATAATAAAAACCAACTTAAAATTTCATAGGCAATGACAGTATTGTGACAGACAATAAAGAAGCAAAATGTAATAGCTACCACGCTTGACCACTTCTGTGTGAAGAAACGCAAGGGCAGAGGAAATTGAAAGCGCCATGTTAGTAAACGTGATGAGGTCCACAGTATTTCCTTTCAGGTACTCTTGAAGCGTTCCCATTGGGCAGTACGATAAAACCAAAATGAAATTGGTCATGCCATCTTTGTTTTTCATCTTATCATGCCCTGTGAATCGCATTGAATGTCATGAGGAGCAATTTAATGATAGCAGTTTGTTAAGCTAGTTTCACATGGATACAATTCCGGACGGCAACCCGGTATGGCAACGCGTTCACCATAATTTTTGCCCCAGAGGCATTCACACGGCAGCGAAAGCATAACCGGAAATCTAACCAGCAAAATCAACCAGGAATGTCGAATTCCAATAAGGCATAACAACCAAACAGGAGAGGTGTGGGCAGTAACCTACGGCAATGGATCCGACAGTGGAAAATATCTGGAGATTTTGATACAGTATTCATGATATTGCGTTGCACTAATCCATTTTGCGTTGGACAATAGCACTGCAGAACGACTTGCCATACCGGATTGCCGTCCGGAATTGCATCTCCAAGTGAACCTAGCTTTAGAGGCTATATCAAACCAATATTTACCATAATACTTCAACAACGAGTTGTGGTTCATGAAAGGGAGGGTGTAAATGTCCTTTTCATTGTAGAAGTACTGCTGGTAGTGAGAGGGGAACATCTTGACAGCTACTGGCTTATCCTTCAAATACCCCAACCAAACTGTGCCGTATCTCCCTTGTCCTAGAAACAGAAATATAATTATTCATGAAATGGTTGTCATACAACTCCACAAAATCTTTGTCTTCAAGGCAACATGGCTTCTAAACACCACAGACAGGAGATCAGATAGTTTACATCGATTGTAGTGTGATAATGATGTATCCAAGGCTACGCGCATGGAAAATAGAAAAAAATTAAAAAACCTTAGGGAATTAGGTATGTTATTTTAGTAGCTGCAGTACACAATCACCTGGAAGGTAGGGGAAAAAACTGAGTCAGAAATTAACATTTGAAAACGGGTTGGTTTGAAGCCTGGGGCGTGTGTTATCCAGGGCTTGGCAAGGCAATTTATACCCTAAAATGGAGGACATGGATACTGAAATGCCGAACAGTGGTTCAGGGGTAGCTGAAACCCCTACATTCTCAAGTTCAAAAAAATGTTATTACTGTAAAACTTTTACTACTGTATCCACTTTCAGAATAGCTGAATAAATAGAATGTGCCATGCTGTCTTTACAAAAGCTGATATTCGTGAAACCCACATTTTTAGTTGGGGGGGAAAAAATAGTTTTTTCCTTCTATACATTCAATTTAGCACCCCCCTAAAAATGGAGTTATATAAAGTTTCAGCCAATGGGTGTCCTAGTAATTTTTTTACATTTTTCCCCCCTAAAATATATATTGCTTGGGGTTAACGGAAGTCGGGTCTGTTCATCGAGAAAATGTTAACATAAAACTGGGACAATTTTATGTGAACATTAAGACAAGCAAACAGAAATTTGGAGTTTGAAAAAAGGTGGGCGTGACATAGAGATAATTCACTGCCTCCTCAAGCTCCACAAAAACGTACAGAATATCGGGGACAAAATAAAGCGGAATAAACAAGATCGAGATGGAAATGATAATTACCTAATAGCTGAAGTTTCCTCTAACTTTACTTGACCACTTTTGAACGATGAAGTAACGTTAGACTGACTGAGCCTCCCCTCAGTCAACTTGATCACCGATATCCATATGGATACTATAATGCCTCACCACTTTTATGGACACACACACACACACACATAGCCCAGCCGCAACCCAGGACCCGCGCTTTTACAACATCCGATATCTTTATTTAGCATTTTCTTCCTCATAATAAACCACGGGGAATTTTCGTCAAAATTTAAAATAAACCAATGTGTTGGATTCTTATCGATTTTCATGTTTAGACAAACAGCTTTATCTCGAGTCGGTACCCCCCACGAGGTTTCATTTTTATTCCTTCTCAACTCTCGCCTACATCCAAACGCTCCCGTTCATATCGCCTATTTTCATTCAAAATTAATCATTTTCAAAACTCGATTATCGCTGTTATGTGAGCTCGTGCAATAAAACTACACCGCCTGAATTTGGATTCCCGCACTGCCTGGACAACGGAGGGGCCCCTATACATTCAACGTCGACGATAACCAGGTACCTACTGCTAAATTTGCCGAATGTGAAATATTGCATGAGCCATGTTTTCTATAGGCACCTACACCTGTTTCTTGAAAAGTGCTTGTAATTTTTCCCAAGTACGAAATATCTCTAATGTTGATTCGCCAACTTAGCACAAGTGTCGAATGCACGAATGCTCTCCCACGCACACTATTTATTCCCTCAGCAAAAAATTGTTATAACACCCCCTCAAAATTTTTTCTTCTACCTACGTTTCAAGGTGCGTAGACTCAGAAAATGCGATGTCCTTCCGCCGTAAGCCGTATCATGCATACCGGCTTCATTTTCGGTCTAAAAAAATCGTTCTTTCGTATAAATGCTCTATTTTGGCCCTAGTTGTGTCCCGAAATTTTGCAGCCGGATAGGTTATACCCAGGGGTGTTATGAGTGAAAAATGGGTATACAAATTGATATTTTTGTGTTTTAGTAACATGAGCTTCTGAGGTATTGTAGTCGACAGACTACGATAAGCGAGGTGCAAAGTATGAAAAGAGACACAAAAAGAGAGTTACGAAAATCCGTATGAAGTATGAAGTCTACTGACATCTGGCTGGCTGTTGCCCAAGGAGGAGGAGCGAAGCTTCAGAGGAGAAGGTATCAATGCTGCCAAAAATCCAACATTAGAAATGGCAAACCTTTGTGGGAACCTTCAAGAACCCTTTTCATGACCTTCCCCCCTTGGTTTGATTTTGAGGAGTGTTTTTTAAATAACTTGGTGGTTCTATCTATCCATCCATCAACTGCCGTGCTGTATAGTATCGTTTAAAGTGATACACTAGTGCTCTAAGAGGGATTTGAGCTGAACTACTCCGCAATTTACCTGATACGTCATTTCTAGAGGGACCTCAGAAATTCAAATTTCACACTCGTTTTCTGCCTAGACTTTCCAACACAAACACCTCTTTATGTGGTCAATAAGTGTTCATTTTCGTTACTGAACAGAATTTGGCTTTAAAAAACTCAAATTTGTAAATATTCCAAAAATCAAGTTTTTTTAGACTCACTGGAATACCCCATTGTTCCGAGGGAGTTGGTTCTGGAACACTGTGTGCCGTCAGCAACTGGCACAATTCAGCGTTAACAGTGACTTTTGCATGAGTGGTGAGTTCAATAAAATTCCCGCTTCCGTTTTTTGTGTGCTCGTTTCCTCAACTCGTTCCAGATCGGGAAGTTATCGTCTTATGGATACCGTAAACCCTGCAGAATGTTGAGGGTTCACAAGTTCGCCCTTTGGTCCGACCAATCAGAAGCGTCAGAAATTCACAGGCCTTAGTGCGCCTTTTTTGGACTCCATCATTTGTAAGAGACGTCCTTACAGGCGCGGATCCAAGGGGGGGGGGGGGGGGTCACAGGGGTCATGACCCCCCCCCCCCCCAGAATCAGCCTGCATTTCAAAACGCTGCAAAGTCCTTGTCACATGGGTTTATTATTCTATTGGACGTACCTACACAAATGTTGGCTGTTTATTTATTGTTTCTTTCATGTCAAATCATTGAAATAGCTATTTCTGGTGGTTTCCACCAATTTTGGCCTCCAAAACTTGAATTAGGTAGGTACGCTCCTTTTTTTTTTAAAAAGTATCTTTGATCATTGATAGTACCATTTAATCGTCTTGATCCACGTGTTGACACTTTTTCTTGTGTTATTCTATAAATTGATGGTGATTTCAGACGGTTTCCCAGGTTTTTGACTCATAAAAAATCAATTTTGGGAGCTGAACATCTGATACAACCTCAATTTTCCACTCTTCGGTCAAAATCGACTTCATATTCGGTCTTCTCGTCCCCAAAAACATGAAAAACGATACCTCAAAAGCTCATTTTACTAACTAAAACACAAAAAGTACCTATTTTTATACACATTTTCACTCATAACTCCCCTGGGTATATTCCGATCGGGCTGAAAAGTTTCGGGACACAACTAGGGCCCAAATGGAGCATGTGTGCGAAAGAACGAATTTTTTAGACCGAAAATGAAGGCTGTACACGTGATACGGCGGACGGCGTACGGCGTACGGACATTGCATTTTTGGAACCTACGTACCTTGAAACGGAAAAGAAAAAATTTTGAATACATAGGTGTATTATTCACAGAATAATAAACCAAAAGCAGAGCTGAACGAATTGTTCACAAACCCGAAAACAAAAAAAAACCAAACGAAAACGAACCCAGTTTTTGTGAAATCAAAAAACAACTATAAAAAATCTAAAAAGATTCGATCAAAAATGTCAAAATTAGTCGAATATAATCGTACACTTGGTCCTACCAATGTTACTTTATATACAATTATGTCAATAAATTTACCTTGGTGTATCCGTCAAATTACACCTTGTTCATTTCTTCTTATTTTTGTTAATTATTATCTTGTTATTGTTTCGTTCTCGTTTTCTTTCCTGCCAAATTCAGTAAAAACGATACTGAACTCACTGAGATCAACAATAGATTGTTGTGGTTTCAATGTTTTGATTTGCAAACTCTGAAGTTAGCTACGCTGCCATAAAATGCGCCAATTTGTTTGAAAACACATTAGGACACTTTTTTAGAAGAAAATTGAAAATAAATACTACATTCATCAGTTGAATAATTAATAGATATTGAAAAATATTTTTTACATAAACAATGAATTTTATAAATAAATACAATTAATTTTGTAAGTAGACAAATTGGACGAGTTTAGGCATAAGGCTGAAAATTCGGTTTGTATTGTTCGTTTGGTTATTTTGTTATTTTTTATATTGTCCTACCCTGTGACCCCCTCCGGAAAAAAATTCTGGATCCGCCCCTGCGTCCTTATGTACTTGATCTGGTCAGAAGAGGACAACACTCAGCCGAGAATGAAAAGAACCACATCCTTGTCCGTTTCAGACCACCCTGAATCCAAATCCGTAAAAAAAACCGTAGGTGTACGTCTGTGTGTACGTGCGTTTGCGTGTGTGTGTCAGACTCTTGTGTGCGCTACCGATTTGCGTGTTTTTTTGTTCGACGCAGAATTCAGTCTAGTTGTGCCCTACGTCGCCGGAATTTCGAAATTTATTTCTATAGGGGCGGGGGAGGGGACAGAACGCGGGACTGCAAGTCCCGTATTCTCATCTGCCGAAGCTCCCATACGACACAGGTATATAAGAAACAACAGGTAGGTAGCAACCTAATCTTAGACCGACCAATCAATTTATTCACGATATTCTTGGGGCAATGTTATGATGATAACATCATTTACTCTAATACAGGTAGTTAATTATGTACGCAAGCAGTTCATACCGCGTCACTAGTCATGAAATCAGGTAGTTAAATTGCACAATGAATTCATCATCATCACAGATCAGTTAGGTACTCATATAATAATACTTCCATACGACCTGCAATGAGTGACAGTGATCTATACACCACCGTAGTAATTACATTACTACATTACATTAGTCACTACTCTACGAGATGTTTATCAAACATCTTAATTTTACTTATTATTTATTTGTTTAACTCTTTTTTTAGGTCGAGTAGTGCTAATTTGCTTTGGAGGAGCGCCTTTTCACTACTTTTAAGCTGTTCTCAGTCAATAAAATACCACTGAAAATCATGCACATAGCCCATTGATACATGAAATTTATAAATAAGAGTAGCAACATACCAACAATGCGCTCCAGGGTCAACTGAGACAAGCTGTACGTGTTATTAGATGACTGATTCTGGCAAACAGAATTCGAACTATTTTGTTGGTTCTTTTGTTCCTTGTCTTGGATGTTGGGACCCCATTTGCAGGCAACGCCGGCTAAAAGCAGCAGAACCAACACCCCTCCGCACCCACCCAGTAATATGGCTTTCGTTTGTTCTCCATCACCTGGAATGAAGCAGTGATGAAATACCAGGTTATACCAATAATAGGTACTTCTTCATTATCTGGTATACACCAAAAAAAATTCTCAAATTTTGATTAAATTATTTAATAACGTTTCTCAACAACAATTACCATTATCTCAAATACATCGATTGTTCAGTCAGACAAGACGGTGGGTGTACAAGTTCCCATTCCGCCGCTCGCATTGTCAAGCGATCTGGATGCTCGCTGGCGCTCGCATCTCAAAAAAGATAAACAATCCCAGAAACTATCCCGTGAATGAGCAGCTTGTTTGGGACTTCTGAATAGATGGTACAAGTATGCAATAGTTGTTTTGTTGTTGAGAAACGTTATTAAATAATTTAATCAAAATTTGAGAATTTTTTTTGGTGTATACCAGATAATGAAGAAGTTCCCAATAATAAAATAAAAGAAAGAAAGAGAAATAATTTCAAAATTTATAAATTCACGGCGTTGAAATATTCGAAAAGCTACATTACCTGCCTGGAGCCCTGTTAAATTTCGATGGGTATCCCCGTCCCACGTGTGATTGCGAGCTCCTGGTAATGGCAAAGTGAATGAAATGTTGAGATTACACATGTAGCCTGTGCAGCAACAGAAGCCAGCGTTTCCCATTTTGATCTTGGAAGGATGTGAAATCGGTTGGCAGACACTGGACGAGCAGCCTTCCCCCTTACCTGAAGCTTCCCAACATCCTGAAATATGGTTACAAAACAATAAAGAGGGACGACTAAACAATATTTATGGCCGATGAATAGCTCAGCCAGCGGACTTGAACTGCAGGTGCTTCCAGTTCACACCTTCAAATCTGATCATTGGTTTCGGTCAAAACTTATTCATCTATTACATGGAATTGAATTCTCTATTTTTCAGAAGCTCGCAACTCCAAATCACGGGTAGGAGGTAAAAGCTGTTGATTTATTATACTTATTATTATACCATACCTCTCACTAATGATGAAAGAAGAAAAGAAATTAGAACCACCGCATTGTTGGCCCTCTATTCACTGGATTTATTCAGATGTCATTGACCAAATCCTCTACTCCCTCCAAACAAGTTCTTGGTCAAGTATTCTTTACTGTCATCGACCATGATGGCCCATTGGAAGGCTGCGACTCCTGGAGGACTTGGGTTCGAATCCAGTTTACGACTGAAACGTTTTTCTCACTATCCCGACCTGTTCTTCGTCTACTCTACGGATGTTCCTTATTGAGTTTTATAGCGTCAGCGCTAGCGAGCATCCAGACCAACTGATCTGTACTAAAAATTGAGATAAAATCACGTGTTGGGCAACAAATAGGGGTGCGGCGATGCGTAAGTACCACGAGTAGGTCCAGTGATTTTCCGAAACTTCCATGAAAAGCTGCGGTTGACTCGCCATCATATCACACTACATGTATTTCTATTCGGTCACACATAACAATACACCAGGGTTTAGAAAATTCAACAACTAAATCAGTGAACAGAAATGAACAATTACCTCGATTGATAACGGTTATTCTAGACGAGTTGTCAGGCATGGACTCCTGCCTCCATAATGCGTAACAGGAAGTCCCTTTGTTGCAAGTACCCTGATTGTTCTTTAAATCAACCTACAAATAAAACAAACAGAAGATATAGTTAAAACACAGATTTAAGGTGTTCGAGTAATCATAATATGTATATCGTAGACCCATTCGTATCCCACCAAGGTTGATCACCTAATTCATTGAAATAAATACCATTATCAAACAAAAAATAAAACATAGTTGGGTCCTTAATAAGAAACTAGCACGTCCGACTCTTCAGCCCAGATTAGACGGGCTTACATGAAGATCCTTGTCACTATTTCACTTCAAGCTTTGAAGTTGTATAGAGATATTAATTCATTGCCCCTAACTTGACGGGGTTTATTAAATTTTATTTGTATTTCTGATGGTGTAAAACGTACGTGTTGCTCAGGTAATGGGTAGGATTCTTCATTTGAAGAACCAATTTGTCGTGTCCAAGCGCACACCCTAGGAGAATCATGGCCTGAGGAATAAAAATGGTGAATTACTGATGTTACAAATAATTCATACTGAGTCGTTAATAACAAAATGATTAGATAGGTTCCAAATCTACAACTCTAAATAATTATGGATACTGTAAGTAGTGGACTTGAGATGTATAAATAATTCATCTATACCTGCCACATAATCTGTAGCCATCAACAGGTAGAGCACAAAACCTATATTTTTGACCATTTCGATGAACATTACTATTTCAACCAAGTTCGATATTTTCAACTAACGTACGCCGCCTATTGATTGGTTCAGTATCATTATGGCTAAAAGAACGAGGGGTACTTGTATTTTTTCGCTCCACAGAACTAAAAATATTACTCTCACAATCAACAAGTAAGTAGTTGCAGTGCACTACTCGCACATAAATCATAAAAAACGTAGGCACAGGAAAGCTCTAATTCCGATCCTACTCGAAGGATCCATCAAACAGTAACCTCGACGGGGGGGTTCATATCCAACGATATAATGGACCCGGGAATTCTGCGAAATATTTTGCTACCGATGCCGAACCTCGAGGTATGATCCGATATTCTACAAATTCGGAAAACTGTTAGGAAAATCCCATAAACGCAAGACAAAATAACATGACAGCCGCATATTCACCAAACGAGCAAATCGAAATTTGAAGCCCGAAGTTTGTTGATTGAACCTGGGAGGTTTCCTAGGCCACTTGTGGTTATAACGAACGTTTCGAATGCATCAAACAGCCGTTAACAG
Source organism: Leptopterna dolabrata (assembly GCA_954871275.1). NCBI lineage: Eukaryota > Metazoa > Arthropoda > Insecta > Hemiptera > Miridae > Leptopterna > Leptopterna dolabrata. The sequence continues at coordinate 19,816,258 of OX940983.1, read as the reverse complement.
CGCTAAGGAGCTCCAGCGTGACTATTTCCCTGATTTCGGACAGCCATGGATCACTCAGGCTTTCAAATTTTCTGTAGCGTTAATCTCCAAAGGAAACATGTTAATTTCCAAAGGAATTACCATGATCCAGTCGTTCCAGGAACTACCATGATTCCAGCCATTCCAAAGCTTTTCGATCTAGCTCTAGCCCATGGAAGAAGGAGAGATGGATCTAGCCAAGAGCCAACATGGACCACACCAAGGAACTTGGTCAACATGGATCTTGGCCGAAAGCTTAAGTTATCTCTTCTTTAATCGTTGATAATAGAGAGTTCCTAAGGACTAAAGTCGGGAAGATGTGTTCGGATTTATCTCAACTGCGCATGCGCGTCGCCCAAGTTCAAACTTATTTCCTTAAGTTCGACTTATTCGGCCTTATACATAAGGCGCGTTATCTCCCAGGGCACAAACTTTAGGAATCGTCTTTAACCTTACTCAGGGGTAACAGTGCACAGCTTTTTGCCGCGTTTTGTCGTTTTTTTTTTAACGCGTCATGTGTCGTCGGTCCTCGCCATCGCCAGCGTCTTTCAAAGTTACTCCAAGCGTCTTTCAAAGAATTTGCTAGATTGTTGCGATATCAACTTAGGATAAAAAAGTGAGTATACCTACGGATACTAGTATACCTACTGAAGCTGAATGGATTTCGCGTTGTGCTAAGTTAAGTGACGTTACTTTTTAATTCACTCCTACCCCCACCACTTCTGTCAAACTGGACTTATGGGTTAGCATCCAAAGTTAGCATCTTAGCTGCTTGCCTTAGATGTGGCCAAAAGATATGGCCGTTCCCTAATGAACTTATCTCTTAGGAACTCTCTAATATTAAAAATACCTAGGTCTAGGCTCTAGGTACGGTATGATAGCTTGTCAGTGGTAGAGTGGTAGTATGGTCATAATTATACTGTTCTGTGGTTATGTCGAGCGTAGGCAGATATATACCTACATGACTAAATTATGATTTAGATTATTTATTGGTTCCTCGTTTTGATAGGTACCACCTATGGTGTACAAATATAGAAAAAGGATTCTCTTTCTCATTTATAGCAGTGACCGCAACCCTAGCTCAGACTGTTCTCAAGTGATCCACTGTTAGTGTAAGTATCAGTGTAATGACAACAAACTTAAATAACGTAGAAGTCTATTTGCCAAATTAATATTTACTGTGCCTTCTACAGCGGTTGTTCATATTAATGTTTCCAGTTAAAAAAAAAAGCTGACCTCAGCACTTCTGAAACGCATTTGTACCAAAATATTTTCAAAGTTCATATATTGTGGTAAAAGGTCCTTATTTTTCTCAGTCCCTACAGCTCAGGATTACCTACAGTCTCATTTTTTCTGAAGGTAGGACAGACCACATGAAAATCTAGGACATTCACCACATAATGTAGGACAGAGCACATAAAAATGTACGACCTAGGTAATTCGTAATTAAAAAATAAAATTGTCAAGCTTCTTTCTCTTCAACGATTACCTACATTAACAACGTAAACATCACACTATGCAAACACTCAGAAAGCACTGGTTAGTCGTAAAATGTAACAACCAATCATAGAAAAAAAAATTTTTGAAAATTAGCTTTGGTTGATTTGGGTGGATAACAAACTAAGAATTCCTAAAAAAGTTCAAGTTCAGTACGATATGTTTCGGCACGTTACTCACTCTTCAGGTGCTTGAATGAATCAACATGTTATGCACTGATTCCGTTGTATCCGACGAACATAACAGTCATGGAGGTATACTGAACCATTGTATTCTCCCATCATGTACAGATGTAAAATCCCATCATTTTATTGATTATATTTTGACTGTAGATCCAAACAGTCGGACAAAATGGCCTAAAGTGGAGGGAGGACGGAAGGACAGGGCGTAAGAAGTAGGACATGTCCCCCAGAAGTAGGACGGATGGTAACTGCTACAACTAGTTGAGTACTATGAGTTAGAGCAAGTAGTAGTAGTAATTATATAGTTTTTTCTTTCAAATAGTTTGTAAGGGGGATTTCTTGTGCGGTCTTTAGCAGCACCCATCCACTGCGACCTGTAAGATCTATTATGCATTAGCCCAGCCCCAGGCTGCATTAGCCTTCTGGGAAAGGTTCATCAAAAATCCTCCCTCCCCACTTTCTAACGAAGCTTAGGAGATCTTGGTAAGTATGCCACTCTAGGAAAGCTGTTTGAGTTGATTACATCATTTCCAAGAGTGTTTAGTCTATAGCGACAAAGTGCATCGCAGTAGCACAATATGTATTCTGCATCCTCGGTTTCCATTTCACAGAACCGACAGACGTCCGATGTTAGCTTGCCCATCTTCTTTAGGTGATAGCGAAGTGGGGCAGTGGCCTTTAACAGGCCCACCAATATTCTAACTCCCTTTTGGGAAGGGATATTAATTCGGCTGCTCGTTTTTCCGAGAATGACACAAAAAGTTTGGCCTGTCTCAGGCCTGGGAGTTTTTGCCAGTGTTTTCTTCACTGGCTTCCCACAAGAGACGCTTTGTGGTACCAAAGATTGGTTCTGGTCCTCTTGGCAAGGACTCCGCTCCTCTTTTAGCAAGAAGATCGGCCTCCTCATTACCCTCTAAACCCTCGTGATCTGGGATCCAGAGGAGAGTGACCTGATTGTTCTGGGCTACCTACCTTTTTGAGGGTAGTCAGGCATTCCCATACGAGCTTCGAGTTTATTCCAAAGGAAGCAGTGGCTTTGAGAGCCGCCTGACTGTCAGATATACACTTTAGTGTTGTTAGATGTCTGTTTAGCATCTCCTCCGCACATAGCTGGATAGCATGGACTTCTGCTTGGAAGATAGTTGTGTATATCCCAAGGGATTTCACAATCTCAAGGCTGGCTGTGGGGCCTTTTATGCCTATTCCCAATCTTCCTTGCATGACAGATCCATCTGTGTACCACACCAAGGAGCCTGATTCAAATTTAGGCATCCCCCTTTTCCAGTAGTCCCGTTTATTGATGACCACTTTGAAAGGTAATTCGAAATTTTGCATTTCGGCCATAAGATCAGTGGCCGTTTGAGTCATCCCACAGCCCTGTATGTCGAGAATACTGTGGAAACTGACTGTTGATCCCCCACTTATGTATCCCAGCTTCAGCAGCCGTACAGCCCCTAAAAAGGCCGTTTTCTGCACATGAATGTGCAGCGGCGTGAGGTCCAAAAGTACCTCTATTGCTGCAGTTGGGCAGGTAGGCATTGCACCTGTTATACCCAGGCATGGACCTTGGACCTTGTTCATGATTCCTTAGACAGAGGCTTGTCTGGTTTTGGGCCACCAGGCGTAACAATGGGTAGGTAACAATGGGCCTGATGACAGTGGTGTATAACCACATGATCATCTTTGGCTTCAACCCCCATGTCTTGCTGAACATTTTCTGTCCGGCCCAGAGAACATATCTAGCTTTGTTTTTAATGTTCTCAATTGTAGGTTCCATGAAAGATGGTGATCTATGGTAACCCCCAGGTACTTGACTTCGGTTTTAATTGACAATTCCTTGTCATTTAGTCTAAGTGCCTTAAGTTGCAGCTTTCGCCTATTGGTGAAAGCAACTAGAACTCTCTTGTCCGGGTTTACATGCAAGTCCTCGTTTTTGCTCCATTTCTGGATGAGATTTAGGGCTCTTCGCACTCTGTCAGAAACTGTTCTGTCAGATCTGCCTTGGACAATAGTGGCTAGATCATCAGCGTGTCCGGCTACATCGAAACCTTCCTCCTTAAGATTGAGGAGCAGTTAGTCTACAGCTAGTACCCACAGCAACGGAGAGAGAACCCCCCCCCCCCCCCCACCCTCCACAGACATCCCTTTGAAGGAATGACTGCGAGGGACTCCTCCCCCATCTCGGAAAACACGATCCGCTTCTGCACCATGGCCTTGGTCCATCTTATAATTTATGGATCAACTTCTCTCTCCTTTGCTGCCCTCTCTATGGATGCACATGAGGTGTTATCAAAGGTCCCTCCTTTGTCCAGAAAGCAGCATAGAGCTAATTCTTTTGCCTCCAAGGAGTTGTCAGTAGCAGCAACCAGTTCATTTAGAGCCTTCTCCGTCGACTTGCCCTTCGGGTAAGCATGCTGTTCTCTGTAGAGGTCTCATAGAGGGTTACTCTTGTCTTGAGGCTAATTGTTCGGTTCCTCTTTGCTTGGGTCAAGGAGTTTTTACCCGCTTTGGGTATGAACAGAACCTAGACCTTCCTCCACGCTTTTGGATATAAGCAAGTTTGTAGCTAGCCCTGAATATTTTTACCAGTATGGGAGTGAGCACCCTCTCCCTCTCGCCATGCTGCAGCATGGCCTGATACACCCCTGTCCTCCCCTGGAGTCTTATAGGGCTTAAATGAGCTGATTGCCCATATAATTTTTTCCGTTCCTTGAAGCGCGTATTAGCCAGTTTATGGAATGGCAGCAAGATGGAGCAGTTTGCTCCACCTCCCCTTAGATTGTACTAGAGCCCGGGTTTAGACCCAAGGGGTTGGGTCTTTCCTTGGAGAGAATCCTCTGAGTTTGGCCATGGTTGGTAGGTCCTCCATGCCTTCACAGAAATCTCTCCAGCATTTTCTTTTTGCTCTTCTAAGGGCTGTATTACATGCAGTTAGGGACTTTTTGTAGGCCTCAGTCCCCACCTCGCTTGGCCCTGTTGAAGAGTCTCCTCGATTTTGTTCTGAGCTTTCCCAGCTCATTATTCCACCATGGTGCATCTTGATTAGTCATTTTGACTTTAATCGGACAACTTTCCTCATTACTATCGCTGTATATACTGAGTCTGCTACTCTCCAAGTAATTATGGCTAGTTCCTATGTAGTTCAAGATTCATTTGTAGTAGGTATAAGAAAAAAACAAAGAAAGCAGGCAAGGAAAGTCGGTATTCATGTTGTAAATAGAGAATTTTTGTCAGTTTTTTGAAAAACAGAAATCTTGGAAAAATGGTAATTTCAAGCCCGTTTTCTAAAATAAGCTGTAGTTTCTAAATGAGGATGATTAACAGTAAAAATGCGGCAAGAAATGAAGTATAAGGGCTAATGAATCTGATTGGCTATCTCCCAAGGAGGCGGAGCAAAGGTTCGAGATGAAGGCTCTCAATGCTGCCAACAACCCAACATTAGAAATGGCAGATCTTTGTCGCAACCTTCAAGAACCTTGACATGACCGTCGTAATCCTTCCCCTCAGTGCCCAACGGCCTTATCAGGTGGAATAGACCGGTTCCCGTGAGATCACCGAAGTTAAGAAACCTCGAGCGTGGTTAGTACTTGGATGGGTGACCGCCGTGACACGTGGTGACACGTCCAAGTATGACCCATGTAGCTGTTGGGCGAACCCCTCTCCACTCAAGGGGGCGAGGCAATGAGTAGCCAAGTAAAGAGCGAAATGATCAGATCGAATTCTGATCCTCCATTGGAGGACAGCTGATCACGTCCGCGACGCTGGCAGGGCAGTCGGACGAAAAGCCCCAGCCTGAAATGGCTGTTACTTTACTTTACTTTACTTTACTTTACTTCCCCTCAGTGTGATTTTGAGGGCATATTTTTTCAATTTATTTATAAATTAATGGTTCCATCCATCCATCCATCCATTGGGGTTCTGTACATCGTTTGAAGTGATGCACTTGCGCTCTAAGTGGGATTTGAGTTGAACTGCTCGGCGACTTACTTGATATGTAATTTCTAGCCGGAACTCAGAAATTCAAATTTACACTCGTTTTCTGCCAGGGCTTCCCAACACAAGCACCTCATTATGTGGTCAATAAGTGTTAATTTCCGTTATTGAACAGAATTTGACCAAAAAAGGAGAATTTCTGACACAGAAATTGCCTATTCATGTAGTAATAATTATTATTCTTGTAAAATATTTGAAGTTCATGTACCTAGTAAAAACATCCTACTAGCTACTATGAATTAGATCTTACGGTAGTCTCCTGCTTGTTGTAATTATGTCCGCATTGCTTTGTTTCATCACCAGACTGCTCAATATCAATCATGTCCAAAAGGGGCAAGCCAAAGAAGACCAGGAAGCGGCTAGATGGCGTGGAAGTGGAATTTCGAAAGCTGTCGGTGGACGAAGGAGAAGATAACTCTGAGGACAGGACCCTGTTGAAAATACCTTTCCCTGTGGCCATGTGGGATATGAAACACTGCGACCCCAAAAGGTGCACGGGGAAAAAATTGGAGAGAATGAAATTGATTCGTGTGCTGAAATTGAGACAGAAGTTCTACGGTATTGCTCTCACTCCGATGGGCGAGAAATGTGTTTCACGGGCCGATAAAGACATAGTTGAAAAGTAAGAAATCAGTAATAATTATTCCTCCACCTGGGTGTGAAACTAACGTATTCTAAGTATTATTTTTAGGCACTTCCAAGAGTCTAGGTTAATAAGACATGGTAGTGGAAACCATATGATCACTTGGCGTTGTAAAGTTTGTTCGCAGTGATGGTTAGCTGACCGTTGAGAAACTGACCATGCCTTCTCGATTCCTAACCATTATCAAACTCAAACCCTTCTCAGACGCTTATCAATATGGTATTGAATCAATTGAACCATACCAACCAATTGAATTGAATTGGTTTGTTATGGGTTTCTAGGAATCAGCTAACCATCAGCTAACCGTGCGAACAAACCTATTGATGTTTACTTACCATCCAAATTAAAATTCCACCCGCATCTCTCATTTCAGACCTTTCTTATACGAATTTGTTCTGACACTGCGTTGTGTGTTTGTAAAACATCTTCCTCTGCAACGCCTCGGTTCAATTAACCATCCTTGATTTATTAATCCTTGATGGCTTATGAATTTCATACCGGTTGAAGCAACAGTCGACTGTTGGCCATTTCAATGTTGTGGAGTCGTGATGAAAAACTACTTCAGCGTCCGTGCAACCACTGCGTGTCAAAACCTGGTATATGAGGTTCGTTCACAGCGACCATCTGATGGTTGGGCCGTTTGCAGTGATTCTCAGACTCCTTTCTGAATACAGTATCCACGACTGGCTGTTTGCAGTGTTTTCCTGACTATTCAAAGCCTAGTTTTCTGGTCGTCATTCCGGTCCACAGAAAATAGGGCGGACAAGAACTGGCCATGCTCTGCCTTCTCAATTTCTAACCATAAGCTTTGTTTGCACTGGATTTTTCTGACGGTTAACTGACTCCTAGAAAACAGTAAGAAACTCTTCATGATCCACTACCATCTTGATAAGCATCTGAGGAGGGTTTCAGTTTGGCAGTGCATTGTCAGTTTCTTGTCCGCCCTATTTTCTATGGACTGGAATGACGATCAGAAAACTGGCTTTGGATGGTCAGGAAAACACTGTGAACAGCCGGCCATGGATACTATGCAGTCAGAAAAGAGTCACTGAGAACGACCAGATGCCTTTCTGATGGTCAGCTAACCGTCAGATGGTCACTGCGAACAAACCTATAATAGAATTCAAACCCGTCTCAAACACTTATCAAGATGGTAGTGGAACGATCTACCTGAACGGCCAGCGCTTGTGACCGAATGAGACAAACCCACAGAAAAGTCCTCAGTTTGCTCTTATGGGTTCCCTTTTGGGCTTGCTCATTTCCTTGTTCATGTTGTTTATTTTCCTGCTTTCTATTTTGATGTGGTTCTACTGCTCAGCTGCCGCCACAATCTCCTTTTGGCCATTTTCAAGTTTCTGCATCATTTCTCTTGTGATTGCAGCTACTGTTCAAATTACAATGTTGATTCCTCAAGTGCAAAAACAACGTTTTCTGGAACGAAAGTGATAAAATCTTATAGGCTGTAACACCCCAGCACAAGTCTACCGGCAATCACAGGTCGTAGCAGCAATCGAAAGCCTGGTATTTCATGTTAATAAATCATTTATCAACAGTTTGTTCGTTTGACCTTTTGTTCAAGCTGTCGGTGTTGGGTTTTAGAGCTCGTTCATGACGAAGCCCAATGAATTCCTATCTAGTATTCCTACTTGATAATAAAATAATATTATTTTGTGAATGATGATAACATTTCCAGATTCGGAGCTGCTGTTGTTGACTGTTCATGGGCGAGGATAGAAGAAACTCCATTTCACCAGGTAAATAGTTTTCTTAATTATTTCTAAACCACCGTGCATAAAATCAATTTTGAAGTTACTCTATTATTTGTTCATGTTCTTTACACCATTGACTCTGAATATGGTAATGATGATTGCAGGGCAGAGGTTAAATTTAGTTAAGGAGTTAAATGGTTCTAAATAGTTTTCTACTCGTATAGTCGAGCATTTCAGTTTTACTATAGCAATGTTCGATTGTGAGTATTATAGCCATGTTTGGTGTAAGTAATCGGCCCTCACTCACTTCCTTCATGTCCTACTGCATATGAAGGGGCCTATTCACTAAAAGAGATAGTGAAAAGAGATTATCTCTTTTGAAAATCTGAAAGAGAGTCTCCATCGGGAGACACTGTCTTCCAGATGTCTCCCAGGTTCGTCTATTTTACTGATAGCTGCCATGCATATATTTTTAATGAACAGCCGACTTACCTTTGAGATTGAAGAAAAATGAACGATGAATGATCAAAATGACCGATGTGGTAGTGGATGAAGGAAGGATGATACATGATATCACTGTCAAACAAATGAGAAAGAATATCTCTTTCAAGAAAATACAACTAATTAGGTAGGTATCTCTTTTGAGAGAGATAAAAACGCCAAGATGACCACCAGCTATCGCTTTTAAAGGTTACTGAATAAGAACTAAAAGTTATTGTTTATTACTGAAACTGGTTTGATCACCGAAACCGGTATAACAGTGTTTTTCGTGTGTATTAGTGGAAATAGACTATTTTTTCAATAAATCCGTTTTTCTTTGTTACTGAATAACCCTGTCATGGATATTATAAAAATCTCTTTTACCAAAAGAGATGTGAATAGGCTGAGCAATCTAACCTTAATCATTCTTGATCTACTTTCGCAAAATTCATCATTGATTACTGTGATTCTTCGATTGGTAGATTATTCCCTTTACTATTTTCATGTTATCCTTGTAGATGGTTGCTCCTCAAAGCAGACTTCTCCCTTATCTGGTGGCTGGAAACCCTGTAAACTATGGTCGTCCCCTAAAACTTTCCTGTGTTGAGGCTCTGGCCGCTCTCTTCTACATAACTGGATTTCCTGACATCGCAGAACATTACATGAGCAAGTTCAGGTGAGCCAATGCGAATATTACACAGTGATATTGGCCCCTGACGATCCAAAACGACCTGGTGGGTTGTTTTAGGGTTTGATGATGTTATATAGAATGTAACTATCTATTCAATTCAATTCATTATTAAAACAAATATTATTTAGTACATAATGAAGAATATAAGTACAGAAACATGAGAAAACCAAGTTCATGAATGGGCCCCAAAGGTCTTGACGACCCGTCCATGGGCTGGTTGTCACTGAACTAGCTTATTAGTTTGGATTGAGCGTGTACTTTTAGCTGGAAACAATATATTTACAGACAATATTCAACTATTATTTGTGTTTTACCTAGATACAATCAAACGATCTCTCGCTATCTCTTTGTCAAATTTTAGTGTCTAATAGGGTGTCAGAGATAGAGAAGCATGCACAATCACAGCTCTCTTGCTGAATAGGTATTCCAGAATATAGTTCAACATGTTCTACAGCACATTGAAAATATTACGTTGCAATGGTATAATGCCCTGGCTCCTGGGTTACCTTCCCAGATGCATGACCATGCTACCAGGTGCGTCCACTGGTTCCGGAAGAGTCAATGACCGTAAGATATTATGGTTAGCTACGAAATAAACGGTTAAGCAGACGAATAAGCTGGTTTTTTCTTGCTTTCAAACTTTTTCCCATCAGCGATCACATTTGTACAGTTGGGTCAGGCTCTATAACAATAAAATACCTACAATAATATACCTATACCATATAATATAAACGAATTAATAATCTACAATATAATAAACCTAAAAAAAAACCACAGGATAAAAATATAAATAGTCTATTTCCCACGTCAAACTAACAAACTGTAGACCTGTTTCGGTTGCTACACCATCATCAGTACACGATAGAAGTATCGTGTGTATATTGAGGTTTATTAAGTTATATAATTAACCTCAATATCTGTCAAGGCTGTGAAGATGCTTAGGTGCTGCATACTTAGATTTTCATGCCCTTGGATCTTGGATCAGATAGGTTTGAATAGATTTCTTGTGGATGATTTTCCATTGTAGTTTCTTCATCATTTTGGTTTATTATTCCGCGAATAATACTCCTATGTATTCGCTCAGGAAACAGTTTTTTGAACACCCCTCAAAAAAAAATTTTTTTAACGTTTCAAGGTGCAATGTCCATCCGCCGGATCATCCATATCTACTTTATTTTCTGTATAAAAAATTCGTTCTTTCGCACACAGGCTCCATTTGGGCCTAGTTGTGTCCCAAAACTTTGCAGTCCGATCGGGATATACCCAAGGGTGTTATGGGTGAAACAGGGTTTTTTGGTGTTTTAGTAAATCTCGTGAGGTATGTGTTTCATGTTTTTTTTAAGGCGAGGAGACCGAATGTGAAGTCGATTTTCATCAAAAGAATTGTGGTTCTGACAAAGTTTCACCCTTAAATTTACCTTAAATTTTGGTCTACAATCGTCGTTCTTCCGCACAAGGCTCCATTTGGGACACAGTTGTGCTTCGAAGCTCGGCAGCCCGATCGGAGTAAAGCCAGCGGTGTTATGGGTGAAATGGGTGTAAAAATAGGGGTTTTTGAGGTTTTAGTGAACATGAGCTTGTGAGGTATAGTTTTCCATGTTTTTTAGGGAAAGAAGACCGAATACGAAGTTGATTTCCACCAAAGTGTGAAGAATTGAGTTGTAACGGAGGTTCAGCTCCCAAAATTCATTTTTTGTGAGTCAAAAACCTGGGATTTTGTCTGAAATCACCATAAATCGTGTAATAACACTAGAAGTATTAATGGGTGAATCAAGACAATTAAATGGCCCTATCAATGGTCAAAGATAATTTGTCAAAAATAGGAGCCTGATTCGTGTGTGTGTGTGAGGGGGAATTGGTGGAAACCATAAAAAATAGCTATTCACTTATTGCACATGAAAGAAACATTAAATGAACAGCCAACATTTCTGTAGGTGTGTCCAATAGAATAATAAACCCATTTGATAAGGACTTTGCAACGTTTTTACGCAGTGTGTATCAGTGCTACTTAGTCTTTTCAGTTGACAAAATTACTATTTTGAAAAATTAGTGTGTACCATTTGTACCACTTTGCTTGTATTAATTTAGTAGGTAACTAACTACCTTAGTAATACGTTTTCTTCTAAAATGCCTAAGATATTCGTTGAAACTCAGCGCATTCTTCTCGTTAAAAAAAGAAGAAACTACTGCTTTTATTATTATATTACTACTTCCGTGTTGTAGTTGGGGCGACTCTTTTCTCGATCTAAATCGTGAGCTACTTGACGAGTATGCGAGCTGCGAAACCAGTGCAGAAGTCGTGCGAGTACAGAATGATTACATTGCGTCTGACAATACTCAGGACGATGAACGTCCTCGGGACTTTCCTCCTTCGTCGTCGTCGTCGTCGTCGTCATCGTCACTGGAGGACGAGGCAGACGAAGATGTCCAGGTAGAAACTGATGAAAAAGTCACCGAATCCTCAAAACCAAGTTGATCCTAACTGAATCTGTCAGTACGTTTTTGTGTAAATAATATGTACGAAACCCTCGTCGATTAAATGTTTTCAAATACTACCTAACGTTGTTTGGATATTATAAGCGTAATCCCATTTATGTAAACCTGTTATTACGCAGGTGAGCAAACTGGCGAAGGTGAGCATTCACTTGATGTCATCAAGTGATGAAGTTAGCAACTTCACACAAAACGACGTTGATCAAGGCAAGGTTTCGTTTATTATACAGCCATTTCGATACCTATGGATTTTCCACGTCGTTCTTCCTTGTTTTTACAACAAAACACTGTCTTCATTTCGCCCATAAATCGTCAAGTCGGTACGCAAAATATTTTGCTGGGAGACTTCGAAGTATTGTTAGAAGTAGGGAGCGGAAGACCTCGCTGGATGGATGGCCCCCAGTCGATATCCTGCCATAGTTTTATTAAAAGCCAGTTCTGCTGTTTGAGATGTTACACTAGAGATTATCTATTTACTAATGAATAGGATGGGTAGGTGTTACTGACGTACTCGTACTGAAGTAATTAGTTATAATAATAATTATTAAAATATCTGGTGTTTAATTAAATTAAAAATATACAATAATGATTTCTGTTTTTTTTTGTGTGGACTAATTACATAGTCAAAGTTGCGGTAACTTGCAGACATAATTATTAGAAAATTATAATCAACAAGAAGGTTGATTCGAGCGAATTTGTTCGTTTCTCACGTGTTTTTTTTTTTATTAAAATTCTTACGAAACATGAAATAGTTGTATTATGTTCGAATTGGAGTTTTGGGAACTTGAAAAATGTGAGAATATTTAACTCTCATTGGATTCGGGTTTTTGTTGTGGGTGAGGGATGGGGGGCATAGGCATGGCCCATCCGACGACGCCGCAGGCAACGCGGCCACCGGCATTTCCAGTCTTGAGTGATTCCTTGTCCCCTCCACGACCTGTGGAAACATGAGCGGGTAGGTAATTGTTGTTTTGCTAATTATAAACATGCAGAAATACGTAGACAGGAATGCTTTATCTGTACGGGGAAGGAACAGAATCCTCAGTAGTTCTCTAGTTCACTCTACCTTCGAGATCACACGCGTTGTACATTTATAATGTTGAAGTCAAAAATCAATCAAAAGACATGATTTATTGTGTATAGTCAGCAAAACTTGATTTTACTGGACTCATTCATTTAAAAGAGTAGGTACCTAACGATATATTTAAGTAGCTATTCATTCCTCCCTTTTGGTTCTTCTTAAATCTCCGCTTGTAGCATTCGTTTTCTTTCAGAGTAACGCTTCTGTACACGCTCTGTATAGGCTTACTGTTGAAACCCGGACATCATTTAATTCAAAATCCGCCCTTGTATAATGTGTTCAGTACCTTAACTTGTCGAGGAGAATCCCGGCGTATTGTTATATTAAATATCGTCCACCGCCACATATATCGCACTCCGAAACAATTCCACTTGTCGTATCCTTAGTAGGTCTTACCAAAATCATCTTTGTTGGCGTGGATGACGATACCCCGACCCACGATGGAGTTAGGGCCCGTCAGTGTGAGGAGGTGGTCGCTTTCCTGGATGTGAGCTATGCCGTCAGACCCGGCGACGATGTTGCCCAAGTCTCCGACGTGCCTGTAGGGGTCGGCCGGTCCTCCGTGGTGCGTCTGTGGAGTACAAGCTCCTTATTATATTGGTAGGTACCGCACATATCCACAGATCAATAGAGTCAGATGCATCAGGTAACATGAATAGTCAAAAACAGCCACAGCAGTAGGCAGTAGGTACCTACCATAAAAAAACTTCTTACACTGAGTTAACCATACCTACCGATCAAGTCGAATTTTCTTCTATCTATGAAGTACCTTAAACAAGATTTAAGGTATTGAGGCCACACAGGAGGCATCGAGTCTCATAACTAGACTATCACTTCTGATTTATTATTTTCATTCTTCCTTTGGAATTAAAAACCAAATTATACAGGATGTAGGTATCAGGCTTGACTGCAGAAATTCAAGAAATATTCTGCAAGTAATTTCCAAAAAAAATTCCTCATGGACATTTTTGCGAAAAGACTTATTTTGGTTCTAAGATTTTTTCGTGGTCTCGACTTTCTATCACAGAAATGGCCATAAAACCCTTACTCTACAGTGCAAAATTGAAATTGATTATACCGTTGGTAAGAGCATTACATTTACTATCAGAATATGGCCCTAACATAAATTTTGGAGTATATTCAGAGGGCGAAGAATTGGTCTGAAAAGAAAATGTTTTCAAATTTTCAAAATCACTATTTTCTCGAATGGTTGTAGGTCTCAAAGGTGCTGCTGATGGTGCTTGAACGTGCAAGTGACGGGAAAAACTTCCTCAGAATCTCAGCTTTCCAACCGTGTGGTTATTTTTCATTTTACTGTAATAAATGGTGGGGGGGGGGATCAGATTTGAATGCAAAAAGAACTAATTTGACTACTCATAGTCAGCGATCTATACAGGAAATAATGAACCGCTATGGTAAAATTGCGTTGTAGCTTTAGAACTTATTCGTTCATTTGTTTCAGAATCTGTTAATGTAAGAGTTCGTCAAGATGTGGTGACTTGAACAGTGTAAATATACTATAGTTTATGTTCTGGTAAATAGCAGTAATAGTAAAACCGTTCCGATGGTTCCTCGACAATTTCGAGTATTGTTATACTCCGAAATGTCAGGGCTATTGTTGCGAATTTCAGTTGAAGACAGTAATTTACGACCGCCTTATTCACTCTAAAACTTTCAACACTCCCATTGGGTTGCCTACACAAGCTTAATTTAGGTGCTTGTGTCCCTTCTCTTGCGTAGTTTAGTGCCTATATAATATTGTACGAGTAGTTAGGTAACTAGATAACTACTACTTATCCTACATTACTTATCCTAGATTAATACCTAATATCCCTGATTGCGGAGCCATTCTATGCCTCAGCAAGCAAAACATTGCTGGAAAAACTTGACCGTATGCAATATCATGTAATTAGAACTGATTTGGGGCTTCTTCGTTCAACTCCAATAAATGCAGTTCTTGCAGTGGCAGGAGAGCCCCCTCTGCGATTGAGGAGAGTCCTTCTTGCAGAGTGGTACCTTGTGTCTCTTTACTGCAGAATTTCCGACCACAATGGCGAGGTAAGAGATCTTACTTTCCGTGTTTTGACGGCTCTCTGTTGGGTAAGAAAGCCGTCTCCCGCACTGTGTGAAAGCTTCATACGGTTATCCCACGAACTCCAATGGCTGGCGAAAGAATACACTGCCCACCGGTACGCTATGGACTACCACTTGCTTCTGAGGGCACCAAGGGTGTTCAAACTCCCGGACAGGGCGTTCAGTTGTGCTGCGTCCTAATATATACCTCAATACTTACCTTCGAAGTACCTCATAACCCCCCCCCCCCCATTGGCTCGAAAAAACTTCATCACAAATTAAAATTAAGTCTTCAAGAATGGTATCAATCACAACAGCAACAATAACAGATTAAACGGTAAATCAAACATGAATAAACAATATTAAGTAAGTATTTGATTACAAACGAGCAATGTGAATATTTCTATCATCAAAATAGTCCCTCTTT